>BQNB010041829.1:0-46512 GCA_026074375.1 Tanacetum coccineum
GTTTTTTAGGGTTTTTAATGTTTTCCTTATACTATAAATTAATCATATACAAAAATCTTTGTTACACACGATGTTGATCATTGTAGGTTTCTTATGTAGGTTTAATGCTTATTTATATTTTTTAGACTGCTAATCGTTGCGATACTTATTTTGCTTTGTGTTGTGTCCAGGGTCATGGCTCATTGGAAAGAGATGATGAGGTATGTGTATCATTTAGTCTTGCTAGTGTATGGTATATGTGCTGACTTCTAACAAACCTCTATTATGATGAGATGAGGTAAGAATGACCTTACTATAAACTAGCCATGACTTGCAGTCATGACATGATGTCATATTGCAAAGAAAAAGATTATAAGAAATGTGGAAGTAAATAGTTAATGACAGTGAATGATAGTTGATCATATATAACATCTATTTGAGTATGATGAAATATAGTAAGATTATATGCTTTTTCAAGCTAAGATTAAGAACAGAAGATGGTATTTTTGGTCTTTCTTAAAATGTTCTCTTACTATTAGATTGTCTGCATATATACTATGACAGTGTGAAGGGTTTAATATGTTTATACTTTTCCGAGCTTCGGGCATTCTAAAAGTTTGTGTAAGAGGCAGAACTAAAAGACATCTTAACTTTTACAGGATGTTTACTTTGATGATGAATCTGTTGAAGTTATGATATCTTCACTTTGATTGGGAGATGACCAAGAAAGGTACAATACGTATATTGTCTTATTGATAATTAAGCTATGTAATTTTATGTGTCAGTCACTAGTTTAATATAACAATTGTTTTATGGAATGAACATAATTTCAAATTACAAGAAATTCTAAAAAGTTTGCAATACAAGAAATTCAAGTGTCTTATTAACAAGTGTGTTAACTGGACTTTCTGAATGATGAGAAATTACAATTTTAATTCTCTGTATGATTTAATGTTTGTTTTGCTGGATCTTTTGTTTCAGCGGGTCACTTTTCAAAAACTCAAACTGGTTTGCTTTTGAGGAGGAGAGGGCTGCCCATGAGCAATCAATTAGTGCAGTAGCTTCACCCTCACCCAACACCGAGGGTACCACTGAAGCCATTGAAGGTGATGATGACAAGGTTACCTCCAACAAAAATGCCAAAGATTTGGTTGATTCTGCAACATTTGAGGTCCTTGAGTCAAAACCGGGCCCGGATGATACTACTATCGGAAAGTCAACGGAAGACTTGACACAAAGTGAGAGTGATAAACCACCTGAATGGATTTAATGGAGAGAATCGGTCGAACCTGAACCTTCCACTGAACCATCCATTGAAACATCGGTCGTGACCAGCAAGCTTATTGAAGCTTCTCAGGCCGCAACAGATAACCTTCTGAATGGTAATCTTAAAACTAACCTAGTGACAGATATTGGTAGTGATGCTCTGAGCATAAAAAAGGTTGACCCTGCTCCAAGCAAAAAAAGAGGGCGAGCCGCCATCTTCCACCATTGACAAATCAGAGGCGGTGGAGGAGACTGGCAGCAAAACTATAGTTGGCGGAAGTCCGCCAGAGTTATAGCTGGCAAGTTCACAACCTCACAGCATCAATGACATGACGGCTCTTTTGACGTCTTATGTTCCACCAAACATGAAATGGAAAAATCTATCCACAAGTTTGGTTTGGTTTAGTTCTAGCATTATTCTGCTCATAGGACAGGCAAAAATGCAACCTTTTTTATTCTGTATTTCATACTAATCATGTACATTATTGATGGGGGCATACCGTCAGAAATAGGGATAATTATTCTTTCACCACTGCCATAGGTTTACCAGATGAGTCACCCAGGTGACTTTGCAATGGTTTTTCGATGGCAGGGGTTCTCATTTAGAAAAATGGTTGTATGTTATAGTCTTGTGCTCCTTACACCGTTAAGATCGCAATGTTTGACAATATCTGAAGTTTTAGTAATGAGTGATTAAATAAGATGAATCACTTGATCTAATAAGTTAAGGATAAGTGTTAAATCAAGTTGTTGGATGTTGGTTCTTGCTGGTACATTTGAGGGCTAATTTTTGTTGTGTGCTTATTGACATAACACTTGGTCATTTATAAGTTTACTCGATGTGATAACAACACATACGCTATGCGTTCGCAAATGTGCTTTCGTTGATCACCTACCAAGGTCGAAAATCTTTAACGGTCGCTTCACAAATTCTACATAACAAGCTTACATAATTATTGCAACACATGCTATTTTTAGTTGGTACTCATAACGCTAAACGGTGGAAATCAATACAAAAATAATCGTCATCAATGTATTTGAGCTGAAATTGTAGACAACATAAATCGGTTTCACACATATGGTATATCAATAAAGATCATTAACTCAATCGTAACCAAGTATACAATATAATTCATTGCTTAAGAGACACAACATACAACGCCATATCAGAATCCAATGTCAAATATCTTAAAACAAATTTTCTTGCTGCAACATGCATCAGTTCTCAGGGTTGTGTAAAAAAAGCTAATGTACATGGCCTTTTAAGGTACAACTCGATAGCTAATAAAAAAATTAACTCTTTGGGTAATGCCACAGCACAGCCATGTGCAGAGTTGCCAATGAGGTGGGACCTACCAAGATATTAGTGATTAATCATCGACTATTTTGTCATCAAAGGTTGTGGCAGCATCACCCTCTAAGCTACGCCTTTTTTTCTTTCCTTCCCTATGTCTAGATCTCCTCGGTGCCTCATCTTCACTTTCGATTTCACTATTTTTGAAATTATTTTCACCACCGGGTTGAGTCTCATCATCGTGCCTATCTTGGCCCATGGTCTGGGAACCGCCACCACTAGGTTGATCCCTCTTAGAACGAGCACTATTCTGGGAAGACTGTAGTGGCTGCTGCTGCTGTGAGAAAGGAGGTCGGGCGCCTCATCTTGCCGAATCCATAAAAGGGCCACGCCCAGGCCCAAGGCCCATCATCATTCCAAATCTACCCCTTGGAAAATTTCCAGGTTGGTGGGGTCCAGGGCGGCCATGAAACATCATATTATTGAACGGTGGACGATGGAAGTCGCCAGAGAACCTAGGCCCAACCTGGTTCAAAACTGTCTTCATCTTCCTCACTTTCTTCCTCTTCTTCCTCTTCATTGTCCTCAAATGGAACAATATCCGGATTTTCAGTCGCGTTTTCTGGATTAACTCCTTTTGCTTTTTCCTCTTCTCGTTTTGCTTCTGCTGCTAGTGATATTGCCTACAAAATACCTCTCAACTGATGTGTGTACTCTCTTGTGCAATATATTGTGTTGGAAAAGCCGTAACCTTCTTAAGTGTTGTAGAAACACAAGCGAGCATCCCATCTATCACACGGCAAAGACAAAAAGTATAAAAAATAAGAATAAGAAAACTGATTAGTGACTCGCAAACACCAGATATCATCACAAATACAAATCCAGTGACTCGCCAAATCATTTTTTTAATAATCAAAACGTGTAAAATTATATATAAAATTTGTATTCATCACAATCCTGCTAATTAAACCATTAAATCTTCAATCTGTACTAATTAAACCATTCTTCTTGCTGATTTAAAAAATTTAGGGTTTCGATGTTCTGTATTGAAATTGAATTTGGGGGTTATACTTTGATGGTGGTGAGGTGTGTTGTGTGTGGGGGGGGATAATATTGTGAATGGTGGTGAGGTGCGTTTTTGTGTGTGTGTGTACCTGGGGTCAATGTTTGTGTGTGTGGGGTGAGGGGGAGGGGTGGTGGTGGTGGTGAGATGAAGAATAATATGTGTTTCTTTATTTGTGTTTGTGTGTGTTTTTGATAAATTTGTGCTAATTTTGGGGGATAAAACTAGATGAATTCATTATCTATTTAGTCTATAAATGTAACAATTAAACAAGTTAAATAAGTACTAAAAAACCCTTATCGCCCTAAGTTAAGTCGCCCATAATGACAAGTTGCCCAAATTATACATTTTGTACTTTAATAATAAAATATGGGACACATGGCGTGTTGTGGTGAGGTTGCCCCATCGCACAGTCGCCCTGAACTCTTTTGGCTTAAAAATGTTTTTTGGGGGAGAAGGTGACTAGCACCCTTGAACTCGGACCTTTTAGGGAATTTTCTCTTTTATTTTTTTATATATATTTTATATATTTTAGTTTTTTTATATATAGAAAATAAGGATAAATAGATAATAGATTATTATTTTTTTTTAGATGGATAGAGTGCGGCGTACTTAGGAAAAGTGCGCCGGCTTTTCTGGAAATTTTATGTTTTTTTGGTTTTTTTTAATTTAGGTTATTACAACGAACGAAATAAACAGAATTAACAGAAATTATATCAACTTACGAAAAACAATCAAGACAACCAAAGCATAAAATGATTTGAAAAATAAGGTATTTGGTTTTGATTTTGAAACAAATTCTGTTGGTGGAAAATCTGCAGAAAGTGCGGCGTACTTGGTTAAAGTGCGGCGTACTTTCTGGGTTTACAGGAAAACTGGCGCACAAATAGGATGTGCGGCGTACTTCCTAAAGAAAAACTAATTGTTTGAAGCAACAAACTGATAACAACTTAAAACAATTCCTCGGCAGCGACGCCAAAAACTTGATGTGTGTTTTGCAAGCTTTAAATTTATAATACTAGAAATACCGATTTTTACTAAAAACACAACACTCGAGAAGTATACCCGTTCGTGTATAGTATAGCTTTAGGCAAGTCCAGGTCGTTCCACGGGAATTGAAGTTTTCACAGTTTGTAATTAAGGTACTAAGGCTAAAATGATTGTCACTTATCAAATTAACCAAATCGTGCATATATTGGATAAAAGGACGATTCAAGTAAATGATTAAAGTATGTTTGTTTAGGCAATGATCACTATGACAATGAAGTGTTCAGGATAGTGTTTACAAGTTTAGAGAATAAAGATTTCACAAGTTACAAATCCTTTCGGCCTTTAAATATAACGAGTGATTATATCGATTAATAACAACAAATATTTTTGCCATTTATAAGTTATTATAACCAATATATTAAGTGGAATGATTAAACACATATATAAAAGAACTTTTTCGGCCTATATTCTTGTATAAAATATGTTTTACCAATTCAATAAACTCATATCCAAACACTCCATATCCAAGATCACATATTGCCCAAACAAACACAAGATGACTACTCCATGATCAAAGAAGTAACAAAACACAAAACATTCATCATGAATTCAGTAAAGATCATATTCAAAAGATAAACAAGATTTATACCAACTTCAAGAGCAAATGTTGATGATTTCACAAGTTTTCCAAATGATAACTTTATTATATTCAAAGTAAACCTGAAACTATGAACAATTCAGTCACAATCGCTTATAGATTCGAATTACACTTCAATGCTACTTTCTTAGATGGATTAAAATTTGAAAATTGATGGTGGAGAGTGGTGGTAGTTGATGGTGGTGACGGTGGTTTGAAGGGGTGCTTGGATCCTTGGTTTGTCAAGCAAAGATCACCAAAACACCTATTCTAAGTGTTCTAAATGAATGGGATTTATTTTTATGAGAGTGTGTGAAATAAGAGAGCCGAGGAGGATATTTATAGGCTTTTCAGGGGCTAAAAACCGCCGCATAAACTTATTTGTGCGCCGCGCATCAGGAGTTAATGCTATCTTCATTTAATTGCCTTTAATTTTTTCCACAGACTCATAAGTGCGCCGCACTTTGGTCATATTCAGTTTGTGGCCTTCTTCATAGTTGTAGATAATTGAATTCTCTTCACGTGGCCGCTTAAACCAACTAAAACGGAGTTCATATGACCGAGTTATGGCCAAAACAGTAAACAGGTGTCGGGAGATCATTAACTTGAGTTTACTTCTTCATTTAAGCTTCAATTCTTCGTGTTTTCTTCCGTTTTCTTCCACGACACGTACCATGAACCTACAATATCAAATATACTCTATTCTATACCAAAAGTTCTTATATTTAACCAATAAATATACATAAAAGCATAGATAACGCGTATAAAAATATGTATAAAATAAGCGTTATCAGGTGACAATGCTCTTCATTAATAGTCCAGCTTAACCAAAAAATTATGAGAACCGTGAAAAAGGATAGGCTCGGAAGGGTATACTAGAGGTATCCTGCACTAAAAATGAGTGCATAGCAAGGGTGTAGGATAGTTATATTGTCGATGTGACCATAATAACAATTACAGGTTTAAAACATGGGTTAATCCTAGTGCCTCTTATCTAGCAATTCCTAATACTCACTATGCGGTCTCGGGATGCATCACAAAAACAAGTTCTAGAATTTAATATACTACTGGTACACTTATATAATTTAATACCGATACCAATGCTCCAGAAAAGGTGACAAATACCATACGTACACATCCGTAACGACGAAATAGACACATATGATTGCATTCAAACCTTAACTCGAACAAGCTAAAGGTATAAATTATCTTGGGTATCAAAAATGGATACCCGAAGTCCTGTTGATCTAAAGGCGAACCTCACATTTTTGGGGTGGAATTTTGAGGGTTTTTTGTGCTAGTCATGTACATTCCTATCCATGAGACGCTATTAATACTCGGTTTTTGTCGGTGTGTGTCATAAAAAATTTTAAATTTGAGTCAAAATTACCTTTTATGCTATGTTTCGATATAGTACACATCATTTTAAGAAACAAGCAAATAAAAATTGAAGGAATAGTTTCTAAGGCTTATTTTCCCCCCTCAATGTTCTTTAAAAGTACTCGTATGAACGAATAAAGAAAAAAACAAGTAAAAGAAACTAGTACTCTCTTGGTATGCTCAATAATAAAGAAGAAACATGCGATAACTGGTTAAATCGTCCTCTAAGAATCGTCATATGAAACTTCCTAAGAACTTCCAAGCTTCTTCTCATCAAATATAACCTGTAAATCAAAGACAAAAATAACTATATCAAGCGTAAAATCCACGGGTGAATGATAAATATAACCTCATTAACTCGGTTTAGACTCTACGAAAACAAATAAAGGATAGGATGAATGTGTTAATTTAATTGTGGTTTCCTGCAGGTTTTTAGGAAAAATACAAATTTCGGAAATTATACAAGATTAATTTCCCAAAAATTAAATAAAATCAAATTTTCCTGTAGCAGGCATGGCGACGCCGTCAGGATTAATCCTGACGCCGTCTACAGGCTCTCTTTAAAGAATTTTTTTTCCTTTTCTTCAAAAATCCTTGTACGCAAGTTCCCATTAGTTATTTCTTGCAAATTTTATTGCAAAAACCATAAAATTGATTAACACGATCATATGACTCAAAACAAACACACAAGACACACCTAAAATGCAAGAAAATAAAAGATTAGGTTGCCTCCAATAAGCTCTTATTTTTGTTCGAGTCATGAGCCTGACTCTAGGCTTATTTGACGCGCAAAAGGTGGGTCTCCTCTACACTTATGGTCAAGTGCGGGTGATAGTAGCGATACACACCATTTTGATAGAGGTATGCTACATGGGGTGAAGGCAGTGTGTGAATGGTCAAGGGTTCTACTACCTTCATCCTAAAGCTACCCGGACTATATGGGTTGATGGGTGGGTCAGTTCCTCTTTTGTCTCCTAGATTTACATCTAAGAATGGAAGATTGGGTAAAGGTTGAGGCTCCGGTTCATCAACACTAGGAAACTCCCTAGAATTAGGAAAGAGGTCATGACTACAAGTATTCAAACCTAAGTTCTCTAGTTTCATGTTGTCCAAAGGTTCTACCTCCATCAGGATTCCTAAAGTCTCATTAACTTCTTTCGGGTAAGTCACGGGCGGTGTGTATACCTCAAATGATGGGAGGACTTGTGGGCTTGGATTATCTACCTTATCCTCCATATCACCTATAGGCTCATCATATGCATCTAACCATGACATGCACTTAGGTATCATAACTCTAACCACCTCATTCTCAACTAATTGAGCTTTTAAATTTGCTATTGTTTGGTCAGAAATAGTACTAGTTGGGTTTTTCCACTGTTTATTGCATTGAACGCAATCCTCAATGGTTTCCCATGCTTCTTCAGCACTTAATCTCCCAAGGTTCCCACCTGCTGCATAGTTAATGTCTATTTTGATATATCTATCGACCTGATCATAAAAGAATTGAGCCAATGACCATAAATTAAGGCCATGATGAGGGACTCTTTAGATTAAGTTTTTGAAACGAGTCCACGCATCATAGAGAGATTCATCTTGATGTTGTTGGAACATCAAGATACTATTTTGGAATGGGAAGGTTGTGTTTCGTGGTGGGTTTTGAAAAGGGTTGGCTGGTGGTCTTTTATACATCTTGATGGTGAACGAAAGAGTGATTTACAAAACAAAAAGAACAAAGAAAAGATAGACTACGTGAAAGCTAATTGACAAGAAATTAAATCTTACTTGATATGAATCTTGTGAGCAGACTTAAGCTAGATAGAATTCGAAACCTATGGTATTCCCCGGCAGCGGCGCCAAAAATTTGATGTGTGCGGTTATCGTAAAGACTTCTACATGAAGTTTTACAACTCCCTAAGAAGTGTACCTATCGTTATCGTAAAGACTTCTACACGAACCCGCCGTCTATTTAATATTCCGTTAAGGCAACGCAAGAGTAAGGTAGTATGAAGACTATTACAAGGCCCCTAAGAGTATATTAAATGCAATTGAAATATCTTAAGAGGGATCAACCATATTGAGGATAAGGTAGTATGAAGACTGTTACCAGATGGTATCCTTTCTACACTTCTCGCATTTCCCTAGACGTCTATGCCAATTTAATATCTTGTGGCTAGTTTTCTAAAGCCTAACGCACTTATTCATCACAAGAAGCAACAGTAAAAGGATCTACAATCCAACTTTTATGCAATCATAAGTAAATACAAGGGAGGATTTAGCCTAACATGTTATAAAGAAAGCAAGAACATAGATCAATCATACAACATATAGATATATTGAATGATTAAAGATAAACAATCTTAATTGATTAAAACATGGATTAAGGTCAGTTACAATAGGGGTTTTAAGCCCTAAAGACGGCCTAAAAGCTGACAAAATACTTAGGATTTGGCTTCCCAAAAGTTATACAAAGTTACACACTTATAACCCTAAATTCGGTTTTGTATATATACATATATAATATATATATATATATATATATATATATAGTGGGCCCACCTCATGATTATGACTCGTTCGTAACGGGTGTTCTAGATACCTGCGCACGTGTGCGCTAGTTGGGCCTCATGGGCCTAAATCCTCGTCGTGATAGCCCATATGTCATGGGCTTCCCCATAGGCAGTACATTTGGGCCTTGGAAGCCGTATTGAGTCGCTATGCCATTCATCATGGGCTGGGTATAAGTTTATTCAGGGTCGGGTGCATGACCCGGAGGTTGGACTATACGTCATCATGTCCCCTCAGTCTAGTATGCGCTTGTAAGACGCGGATGCTAGATACAAATAGTCGCGGTAAATATCTGGATGCGTATTGTGAGTCCCCACAAGAAAGAAAGAAGAAACAAGAATTTATCCCGCCCAAAACAATGGAATTGGTCATACTAGTGAGGTAGCAAAAATGCCTCTTCGTAGTCGTAAGAAGGTGCTAGAAAATAGCTTATAGTTTCACCTCCTTACCACACGATCTAGGACAATGTGGGGGGACACGGTGTTCCTCATCCGGCGTCGTGTCAGTAACAACTTGCCCTATATAAGGGTTCGCCTCCATTTCACTGTTATTGCCACAGTAAAAAAAATCTCTTCCACCACCATTGATAAAGCTTCCATTAATCATCAAAAATCAGACACAGGTAATACGCGCGTGCGCATCCAAACCCTTGCTTCGCAAATCATGGTGTTGCAACTTACTGATTTTACATCAGAAATAACAGTGAGGAAACTTCGTGAGTTTCACATCTGTGTTACATTCCATTCGCATTGCACCGGTTATGCATTTCTTAAGTGCGGCTGCGTAGTCGGTGTATAGCGGGATTTCCCCAGAGGGGAAGGTTGGGGTATACACACGGTTCTTTGAGTTTGCCAATCAACGTGTACCCCTTTCGTTGTTTATGTGCAACGTCCTGAATTATTATCGTCTTCATATTTCCCAATTGCACTGCATAGGCGCGGCAAAAATAACCAATTTCGAGGTTAATTGCCGCCTATTGGCAATTAATCCCACGGTCCATTTGTTCCGCGCCTTCTATCACACCTCTTGGTCAAACGGATGGGTATCGTTTTCCAAGCGCGCCGGGCGTTTGCAGTGCTATACCGAAAAATTAGATGCGCTAAGGCGTTGGAGGGAGATGTTCTTCTGGGTAGATGATCGTTGTTTCCTCCTGGGGAACTTCGGCATATTCTAGACCCAGGGGTCATAGCGAGGGATGAGCGTCCACCCCCGGGTCGTATAGTATGGAGGATGCGGAACTTTAAATGAGAACGTTATCCCTTCATCGCATACATCCGGAAGCCTTTCTATGCCACATGGGCATTAGTCGTAATTATTTCCAAAGCCCCGAGGAAGTGCCGACGTTTATAGGCGATGACGGCCAGGGTGGGTGCTTGTCCTTCCTTCTCCCTCGCTTAGTAGTGTAAGCGCTCTTTCTTATTTAAGCTTATGTAACCATTTGTTTTTTGTTTTCATTTTGTGTTGCGCAGAAATGGATTTGTTTAGCGTGGTTCATTTGAGTAAGCCCAAGCTGGTGACCGAGGGGTGCGCCCTTTAAGAGATATTGAGAGCCGCTGTTGAAAAAATGCAGGGAAGCACAATGGAACTTTTGCTGAAGCAACAGATGTTGGGAGTACTGATGTATTAGCACACACACCCACTGCGCAGTGTACCAGGTGCAACTGTGGAGCCCCCCAGGCTAGACGCAACAAGCGTTGGTTCTTCAGAGGATGCTGATGTCGCAGGGGCTGAAAGTGAGGCTGGAGAAGTTGACTCTGGGTTGAAACGCAAGAGGGCCACCAGTGATGACGGTGCGGGCACGTCAAAGAGGGTGCGTCATGTCAGTTCTATGGTGGTAGTACATCGACTGTGGGAGGAAAACTGGATGCGCCACCCCACGACATGCTGCTAAGGATGGTGACCTGAGACTCTCCAGTACAAGTAAAGTAATTTAGCCTCTTGTTCGTCCAGTAATAGTGTGTTTTATTTGACGCATCATATAAAAGTAATGTGGAATCCTCATTATTGGTTGGTTGTTTGCTATTTGTGCGTAGTGTCGAGGCTACTAGCGATTCCTTTGCGCCGGTGACGCATGCTGTACAGTCCCTACCCCAAACGAGTCCCTTGACTACTGATGACATATCAAGGAGGGACCGGGAGACAAGTCCCAAGGCGTTTGAGGGTACGCCAGTGGATCTGCTTATGGAGGAGTTTGATATGGTCACTGCGCAGCAAGCCGCGCTGGTGGCGCAGCTGAGAGCAAAGGTTTTCTAGTGAACGCTAGCCAGGAGTGTACGATGGATGAGAGATTTCTGTGCTGAATGACACCGGTTGGGCAGATTGACAGGCTGAGGCAGAGTCTTTCGAGGTTTATGCACAGAAGCTTGCGATTGGAAAAATTGGCAATGCTTATCAAGGGTTAGAGCAATGAGCGGCGCGAATTCTGCGGATTACAAGGCAAGTTGTCACTGGGCTGTGAAGTATTTGGAGGGGGTAAGAACAACCATTTTGTGGGCTGGATGAGGTTTCGCCAGGAGAGTGGGAGGAAGCTGTGGAGTGAAGCAGGAGAGAGAAGTTACGTAAACTTTGTATTGAGTATGATGGGAAGCTTTACCCTCACATGTTGTCCGCTTATTGTCTGAGCCTCAGGTTGGTCATAAGCCATGGTATGCGCCTTGCTGCCTTGAGGCTTTGGAATCTCAGTGAGGACAAGCAGGTCCTTGGGGTTGTTTGTAAAGTGTGCATTGGCACGTGGTAAGGCGGGAAGCGGGGAGGAACTGATGAAAAGAAAGTTGGCTGACAGTGCCTGTACGCACAGGTACCTGGTTATAATGATAATGCATATAGGAGCTTATTGCTGCGATGGAGACGATGGAAATTGTTCTTAGAGACTGCCTCATAATTGCCAGTGGAGCGTGACCGGATTGACCCCATGATGTGATAATGGCGGGGTTAACCTTGCTAGTGCATGCCAACCCTTGAGGGCGTGAGGGCCAGCCTGATTACTTTCCCAAGCGGACGTGGCGCAATGCAGGTTCCTATCTTTTCCGTCCGCGTGACATCCTTAATCCCTTTTTGCACTTGAGAAGGGAGATTCCGTTGAAGGAAGTCTTTAGTAGGCCCTGCCTTAAGGCGAGCTAAGAAGTAGGGGCGGTGAAGGGCAAAAGGCAATATTTTTGCGGTGTTGGTGCAGCGCACATTCCCACCGTTTTCTGATGGTATTAGTTACAGTAACAGTTTGAGTGGCGGATGTGTACCTAAAGATAGGGAATTCTAGGGAAGCTTAAGGAGGCTGGAGATGCTGCGTACCAAGTTGGCAGTTCAGAGCAAAGTCGTTGTCACAGCATCTAGGCTTTCTTCCTTGTGCAAACTTATCGTTTTTGTGTATGTTGGCAAATTTTGTTTAATCCAAATCTCGTGTTGGTTTTTTGTAAAAAGTTATCTTTTGGGTCCCATAGTCATGGGTTTTGATTTGTTGTTGTGGGCTTGTGCGATTGTAACGCACACAAATATAAAGGTTTATAAAAGTTGACAATATTTTGTGCGCACAATTAGTTTCCTTTGCATGAAAGACTCGTTTGTGATGTGCTATTTGTCAAATTGTTTGTGACATAGACATACAAAGTTCTGACTGCAAAATATGCTATTTTAACATGTATGGGTTGGACCTTACAATTCATGCGGGATACGCTAATACCATATCAAGATGTCGAAAAGTTTATGACTCCTATTTGTTAAACGTCACCGTTGTGCGTGCTGGCGCATCCATCATGGACTTAATGGCGCAATCAAACTTACTCCAACGTCTTGAGAGAAAGGTGTTTAACAAGGATTCATGATCCAATGTTGATGGGTTTGCAACCCTCTTACTCAACGAGTCATTTAGTAGGTTTATCCTCCTTTTCCCTTCGTGGGTGTTAGGTGCATGCACGCGCGTAGGCACAGAAATAATGTAACAACAATATTGATCATAAATCAGAATAATCCAATAAGATGTAAAGTGGAATTGAGTGCGGAGTTAGCTAGAAACCGCGACATTTAATTAATACTTGCAAAAATAAAAAACATTTTGTTTAAAAAAAAACATAAGTACGCAAATACCCAGTGAGCACTTCCCTAAAGATAGCATTTCTTGAGATTGCAGATATTCCACGTGCGGGGCAACTCCGGGCCCATCCATGTCACGCAGCTTGTTTGCTCCTTTTCCAAGTGCTGCTGTAACTCGAAGGTCCTTCCACTGTGGTCAGCTTTTCCTTTTGTGTTTCGCGTGGCTTGCCCGTCATTAGCACGAATACGATGTCTCCTGGTCTAAATGGAGACCTCTGGAACTTTAGCGTCATAGTATCCCTTCATTTTTAACTTTGCTTTTTCCTCACGTATGGCTGCTTGTTCGCGCCTTTCCTCCAATATGTCCAAGTCTATACGTCGCTCGTCGTCATTGGTTGCGATATTGACCTCACGGATACGAATAGTTTAGCATTCCGATTTAGGCTGGTAGAACGGCTTCGTACCATAGACTAGAGAGAAGGGTAAATCTTTTTAGTGTCCCCTGTGCTAACTTTTATCGTTGTGCGATGTGCCCATAAGACATGTGACAATTCCTCTACCCACCTGCCTTTATGTCTATCCAGGCGTGCTTTGATTCCTTCGCCTAGACTATCGATTTTGCTGTGCTCACCAAACCATTGTAAGTCTTGTGGTGTTTAACGACGTTAAAACGCTGTGTTAATGCTTAATCTCGCCCGCACAGTCCTTTGAACGGGTTATCACAGAATTGTTTCCCATTGTCCGAAACTATTTCTCTAGGTAATCCAAAACGGCACACAATGTTATCCCAAACAATCGTATTTTACCTGATTCCCGTGATTGTGACGAACCGCTTTACGCCTCGATCCATTTAGTAAAGTAGTCTATAGCACGATAGGGATTTCAATCCTCCTGCTGTTGAAACGGGAGGCAGGGACCAGCGATGTCGATACCCCACTTGTGAATGGCATGGTGTAGGTGAGGGTGTTAGCTCCTGTTGTCGGTTGGCGCAGGATTGGTTAGTACTTGGCAATCATTGCATTTTCTTTAATCATGTCTGCGCGCGTCGCGATGCATGGTTGGGCCAGTTGTACCCAGGACCGTAAGGCTCTTGCTAATACAGATCATGGTTGAGTGCATACTGCTGATACCCGCATGAATCTCGAGGAGCACATAGTCTGCCTGAATAGGTCTGACGCATCGGAGCCATGGTTATAGGAATGAACGTCGATAGAGGACACCATTTCGAAGTTCGAATCTCTGCGCCGTGCGGCGTATTAGCCGGGCATCCTTTTGTTCTTGAGGGAGGTGCCCTGTTAATGAATTCGCTGATAGGGTCATCCACGTAGGATCTGCTTTTCTATCAACGTTGATATCTCCATCTCGAGATGGATTTGTTCTTGAAGATTTCGACCAACACCTGCTTTGATAGTTGTTGCTGCGAAGCTTGTGGATGCGATTTCTTACTTAAGGAATCAGCTTTTTTGTTGTCACCTCTAGGAACTTGCCTAATGATGAATTATCAAAGCCCTGGATTAGCGATTTGGTCTTGTCGGGTATTGAATCATGTTGTCTTCTTTAGCCACATATCGCCCAAAACATATGGTTGGCTATCTAAACGGGACGTCCACATTTGCTTCTAGGTTTACGTACACCATTCGTGTACATTGCGTTTTCGTCCCGCAAGTTAGGGCTTCGTACTCTGCTCGTTGTTCAGGCTGTGAATTCAAACCGCACGTGCGTAAGTGTATCCATTCCTTTGGGTTAGTAAGGATGGAGGCTGCGCCGACCGTCACGCATGATGATCCATCGTGAATTAAGATCCATGGTTTGGGTTTTACTTCGCTCTAGGGGAGGACAGCATCGGTTTCTGGTTTTTCGATGAGAAAATCTGCCAGTATCTGTCCTTTCACTGCGGTGCGCGGTCTATAAGAGATGTTATGCTCCCCTAGCAACACGCTCCACTTTTGCAATCGCCCCGACGCATCAGGTTTAGAGATAACCTGTTTGATGGGTTGATCTGGTGATTTAACACTATGGGTTATGTGCGCTTGAATATCTGCGCAGTCTTTTGGCTGGCAAATACTAAACGCCAGGATCAGCTTCTCCATTGCGCTATAGTTGATACTCCGTTTTCCTTGAAGTGCTTTACTTATGAAGATATACGGTGTTGTACGGATGAAAGTCCCTATTTGTCAGTAGCACGGACGCTAATTGCGCCATGCGTCGCAGTTAAATACATAATCAACTCCTCCCCTGGTCGGGGTGCGACTAGCGTGGGAAGTGCTGCTATAATGGCTGCTTGGCTGCGTGGGAAAGCTTCTTCGTACACTTCTCGAGGTTTTTGAACAGGGAGTGACTTGTCTGCTTGAACTGGATAGGAACCTGTTCAACCGGTAACTTCCCATTTGTAACGATGGATTTTTCATAGTGCGCGGTGAAGGAAGTTGGATGACTCTTTTGTTTTTTTTGGACCGCTTAGATGCCGATTCAGGTTCTATCAAGTATCCGAGGAACATGCCTCTGTAGCCCCCAAAAGTGCATTTTTTAGGATTTAGCTTCATATTGATTTTTCGCAGTGCCCTGAAAGTTTCTACAATGTCGCGCACCAACTCGTCTTCGGTGTGGCTCTTTATAACAAGGTCATCGACATAGACTTCCAGGTTGCGGCCCACTTGCCCCTCGAACGCATTATCTACCAGTCGCTGGTAGGTGGCACCCGCATTCTTTAGGCCAAAAGGCATCTTTGGTATAGCAATAGACACCTTGACTTGTGTGAAAGGCTGTCTTTTCCTCGTCATCTTTGGCCATTTAAGATTTGCGTTACCCCCTTGTTATGGTCCCAAGAAGCACTTGAGGGGTATCGCATAGGACTCCACTTTCATCTAATCTCCGGTAGTGGATTAGGCAGTCTTGGGGGGAGGTGTGGGGGGACATGCTTTGTTAAGGTCAGTGAAGTCACGCAATCGCCAGCTCCATCGCTCTTTTTGACCATAACTGGGTTGGGAAAGCCAGTCTGGTTAATAGACTTATCGCATGATCTTGCCTCACGAGTTTAGTACCTTCTCCAGAATGGCCTTAGAGCTCTGTAGAGCTTTCCCGCGTTTTTTCTGCTTACTGGTGGGATTATCCTTGTCGGATTTTCAACTTGGTTTGTGATCTGATTCGTGGCTCACCGAGTCATGTGGTTTTGGTTCCCATGCAAAAGATATTCGAGGGTTTCTTTTCAAGAGTTGCGTAACACAGCCGGCCCTACTCGTATCAGACCAGCGACCCCCGATCGATACTTCTTACTCCGGGTTATAGGGATGAATCGCGAACCTTCAGTTTGTCACTTTGGTGCGTGCTGTCATCTGAGTCGACGTCACGTCACTTGTGACTGTGTTGCATTCTATTAGGCGGTGCAGGCGTGTTGTAGTGGTGACAATCTCCACCGTCGACGGGGAATTTTAGATCCCGTAGGCCGTGATGGGAACCCGCAGCGTATCGCTGATATTCCTGGTCTTCCAATAATGCCATTGTATGGTGTTGATGTTGATTCTGATCACCATAAAAATTCATCCAGGCTGTTGTGGAGTGCTCCTTATTGCCAACCATAACCGGTAATCGTATTTGCCACCATGGGGCCATATCTTATCTCCGTGAAGCCAGTCAATGACCGTCGTGGCCGGGTTTGAACCGACTTTTTACTTCAGGCGCAGTCTTTGGAAAGCATTGTTCGCCATGCAGTATGTTGCAGATGCTCCTTTATCATTGTTACATGCCGGTGGTTGTCGTGACCCGCTGCATTTATCTCGATGGTAAGTGGCTCCACCACTGCGTTGTCCGCAGTTAAAGTGGGAAAAGAGATGCCACTTCCATGCGAAAATTTTTGGCTGACTTTTTGCTTAGTTTTTCGCTGCCATGACTGCACCATATAGATGGTGTCAGCCTTGTCTCTAGGTGCGTCTTTCTTGCCTCCGCTCCTTTGTTTATCTTTCCCTTCCTTGATGTTCTTCACCAGGTGATCCAATCTGCCTTCCTTTACCAATTTGTCAATTAGCTGGCGCAGTTGGACGCACTCATTGGTAGTATGGCCCTTCTGCCTATGATACTCACAGTATCCGTTCCCCATGCGTTGCTCTTCTGGAGTGCGCATTGGTGGTGGTCTTGGGAAGTTTGCACCTTCTGTTGCGAGTATCTCCTTTGGGGTCATTGTCAGTGGGGTGTACTTGTCGTTCCCCCGCGCCTGGTAGTTTGCTGACCGCGGTAGCTGTTGTTGCGACTGCTACTCTGGTCATTGGATTGTCTCCTGGACTGTTCCTGTGACCTGTTGTTTGAGTAGCCTTTTCTGCTGTCCGCGGCGGCGGCTTCTCCTAGCATGAAAAGGTCTTGTGCGTTTCCATCAAATCATCATAGGTTTGGGGAACCTTTATCATTCAAACCTTTTGATAAGTTCTGGGTTTTTATTCCATTCATAAACCCTGAGATCTTGAGAATTTCGGGGCACGCCTTGACGTGTATGCATTCGTCCTTATAGCGCTCTACGTAGGCGCTTGTGGACTCCCCTTGGCGCTGTTTCACCCTGGCAAGCTCGACAGGGTTCTTGGCACACTTCTTCCTTTGAGTAAAATTTAAGCGGAATGCCTTCGCAAAATCTTCAAACACATCATTGCTTCTGCGTTAGGTAGTTTGTGAAACCAGTTCCCGGCCGTTTCCTACTAAACGGGAATTGAAAAACCATGGGCACCACACGGGTTGTGGCCAGTTTTCAATAGTGGCCGCCGATTCGAAGATTTTTAGATGGTCGTCAGGATCACCTGTCCCATCATAAGTTTTTACGTTAGCAGGCATGCGCCTTTTCTTATCCTACCGAGAAATGTTAATGAACCGCGTTCAATGCGTCGACCTTTGGCGACGCCTGATGGACGGGACATATCTTCCGTCTTTGTCTTCACGCTATTTGTCTCTTGGATTTCCAGTGTCCCGTTTCTGCGTCCTCGTTGTCCGAGGAGTCTCTGGAGGACGAGCTTACATCTTCTGCGGCGCTTGCGGTCCGATGTCTCGGAGTCCGAAACTTGGAGGAATTTCACTCGGGGAGCGCCTTTGTCTAAGCTTGCTGTGGTCATGCGGACTGCCCAGCCTATCACGGACGTGATGCGCAGTCATTGTTATCTATGATGTGTCCAAGTTTGCCAAGTTAGCGTTTGAGTACCCGAAATTTCTTTTCCGATTCTACGAATTCAGGAGGTCGACGGTCATCCTTTCCGGCGCCTTTCCTTTGGTGGCGGGTTTAAAGGGGGGGGTTAGGGTAGAGATACTTCGTTCTCCCCGGACGAAGTTAAGGTCGGGACTGTAGCTCTGGCTTGATCTCTTTTTTGTTTCGTCTGCATTGAGGCGACCAAAGTCTCGTATTAGTTTTGAGATACGAAATCAACTCGGCGCCAGTTCAGTCCGGGACCCCTTCTAGTGTGAGGGTTGTCAGGCCCTAACTCGGGAACCTTGTTTCGAAGGGGCGTGGGCGGTGGCTGGCTCGGTGTTATTGTCCCTTGGCACGTTTGTGGAGGGGGTGGTGAAAGTAGCCGCTGTAGACCTTTCTACGCTTGTGATTGTGGCGGTTGTCTGGGTTGTCCAGGGGCTAGGTCCCATCGCTGTGAGACAGATCATATGGCGCATTGGCGCTCTTCAGAAGGCCAGCTTAGAGATCGCGTCTAGAGGCTTGGTCGCTCTACTTCTTCGCCTGTGGTGTCCGCCTGGGTAAAGTTTCCTTGTTTGTCATTCTAGATTTGGCAGTGATCTAGTGTTGGGTCCCACGGATGGAGCAATGCTGTTGATACAAAGTGGTAACGATCCTTGATTAGGTCCGAATTAGGTGTAATACGGATCTGTTAGGCTCCGGTTCCTGTATCAATTAAGTCTTGATGTATGAGACCTGCGCACTAAGAAAACAAAGCACCGTTAGGCTTACCTGGATTTGTTCCCACGATTATCCCGCCGGCGTGGAGAGTAAGTAATCGGTTTAGGTTTTAGTCGAAAGTAGGGTTTTTCATGAGGGTCTACTTAGATGAGAGCCGAGGTGTTCTCTATATACTCACAAATAACCCTAACTGGGCTTTGTCATTAATTAGGTTTAGGTTTGTATTCGGAAGGTATCTCACCGTTATTTAGTAACCGAGAGGTCTCGCCGTTATTTAGTATTCGCTGTTATTTAGTAACTAGTAGGCCCACCTCATAATGATTTGACTCGTTGGAGCGGGTGTTCTAGATAGTTGCGCACGTGTGCGCTAGTTGGGCCTCATGGGCCTAAATCCTCGTCGTGATAGCCCATATGTCATGGGCATCCCCATAGGCAGTATCATTTGGGCCTTGGAAGCCTGTATTGATGTCGCTATGGCCCATTCATCATGGGGCCTGGGTTATAAGTACTATTGTGGGTCGGGATGCTTGACCCGAGGTTGGAACTATTTACGTCTTCAGCGCACATCCATCACAATGAAGCAATAGTAAATAAGGATTCAATCCAACTTTTATGCAATCATAAGTAAATACAAGGGATGGTTTAGCCTAACATGTTATAAAGAAAGCAAGAACATAGATCAATCATACAACACATAGATATATTGAATGAATAAAGATAAACAATCTTAATTGATTAAAACATGAATTAAGATCAGTTACAATAGGGTTTTTAAGCCCTAAAGACGGCCTAAAAGCTGACAAAATACTTAGGATTTGGCTCCCTAAAAGTTATACAAAGTTACACACTTAAAACCCTAAATTCGGTTTTGTATATATATATAGAGAGAGAATTCGCTGCGACGGCGTCCAGTTGTAGTCGCGACGCCGTCACGAGATAGAATCTTCTATGTTTGATTTAAGTCGGTTACGTCCTGACGCCGTCGTCAATTCTTTGACGCCGTCACTAGAAAGATCGCGATGTGGTTGCTTTATGCTTGTGACGCCGTCTCCACACTCTGTGAGCACATTTCTTCAAGAGATTTGGTGTAGGTCCGTAGTCTCATTCGTTTCTTATCCAAATGAGCCCAAGTCATGTGTATTTCCTCCAAATGTCATCCAAGTGCTAAAAACCTGAAAATAAATGATTAAGCACATAATCTGAGCATATTTGCATGATTTAAGGGGTTAAATGGCCCTGAAATAGTGTATAAAATGACACCTCATCATAAGTTAATATGCCGCTTTTCCATAGTAGAAAAGATATACTACAGTTTCGACGAAGCAGAAGACAACACGAATAATAATTATACGGTTGAATTTTTAAACTCGCTAACTGTTGGTTGTTTTCCCCTTCATTATCTATAGCTTAAAGTTGGGTGTCCAATTATGCTTTTATGGAATATCGATCCTTCAAGTGGATTATGCAATGGGACGAGACTGATAAGCAAATCTTTAGAGTCGAACATCATCGATGTGAAGATAGTGGTCAGCCAACATGCTGGAAAAAGAGTTTACGTGCCTAGATCTTCTTTATATCCGTCAGAAAGTCACATGTTCCCGTCTAAGATGAAAATAAAACAGATTCATGTTCGACTTAGCTTTGCCATGACTCTAAATAAGGCGCAAGGACAGACAATTCCACATGTTGGTGTTTATCTACCGGATTCGGTGTTCTTTCATGGACAATTTTATGTACAGTTGTCTAGAGGCATTTTACGCGGCAACATAAAGGTATTAGTAAGCTTTAAAAAAGTCATTAAAGACGGAGTGTACACGTCAAACTATAACAACCCGAGTTTCAGGTCAATACTTATTTTGAGCCATGATAATTATTTTACTATATAGTTGGATATAGTTGTTATGATTTTAGTCGGTTTGGTGAAAATTTCCATTTATTAGGTAATTACGAGTTGTGTTTCAAATTTTTCTATTCGTTTAAGCGTTTGTGAGTGTTAAAAATATTTGTGTTTTGCTCCGAGAGCGCGATTTTATTTATTTTGAAAGTTAGGAAAATGGTTGGATACTTGAGGTTTTGATCTTAAAAAGGTGTTCATTAAGGTTGGATAAATGTTATTGGGAGGTTGGTTTGTTGAAAAAGGTTTTTGTTTAGTTGTTGGGTTTTCGTCTGAGTTCGAACCACAAAGGGGGGAGCCGAACGAAACTTAGTTGTCAATTTTACTTGTGTTTACTTGTTGTTTGTAAGTCGTCTAACTCTCTCATGATGTCGTTTTGTTTTTATCTATTGCATGCATATGATTATTGCTAGAGATCCAAGTGCGAGTGTGTCGAATAAATATTTATGAGTTGAACTCGAGTTTGATGAGTCTAATGGACGGAGATAGGATAGTTAGGTTTATTTTTGATGTCGTTGAGGGTGAAAATGACGTTTTAATGGGTTTCGCACGCGCCTATTTTGACCAGAAAGTTTGACCGCTTCGTAACGTATCGAGAAATTTTTGAAAGTTATTTTTGGTATTGAAAAGTGATGAGTTCACCTTTAGCTACGTTTCGCTAGGTGGCTCGTCGTGTAACTCTTAATAACGAACGTTTTATGGCCAAATTAAGATTTAGAAATATTTGGTGTAAAAGTTAACTACGAAGTTTGACTTTTGAAAGTCAAACTTGCATATATTTTTGAATATGGTCTTTTATAAGAAAAAGGTCGTAATTTTAGTTAAGTAATAATGAAATATGAGTTCGGATTATATTATCCTTACTTTCGGCAACTTTCTAAAAATAGAAACTTTGCGGTAAACGTTGTGTTATTGTTGGTGCGTCGAGATAAATGTTTTGCATTGCACTTGGAGATTTTAGTATATAATTATATATATGCTAGTTATGATTATATGGTATATGTTCTCGTAGGTACGTACCGCTATATATATTATATAGGTCGCGGTTGAGACGTGAAGTTGTTTGCTCGTTGACTGAGTCGATATTTGGATACTTTTGATTAAGGTGAGTTCATAGGCTTGCATTTTTAAATCTTTTGATGTTTTATAAACCCGCGAGGGAGATACATGATTATTTTAAAAATCGAACACATATGATTTTATGGTATGCGAGACCCGATTATATGATATTTTCGCATGATTAGCTATTGCCAAAGTCCCTAATATCATAAACCATTAATTACCCAGTGAGGTAAACGCTTGTGCATTAAATAGATCTACTGGGTTTGACAACCCCGTCCGGGTATGGATCCGACGGTGAACACCCTGTCAAACGGACGTTTTGTATTGAGACGAGTAGGTATGCGACAATCATACCTTGTTTTGGGGCACGGTTTAGACATATGAAAAGCTATATGTATTGTTAAGGTATCGGTGTCATGAGCTTAATGAGTGAAATGAGATTTGATACATTGTATTCGTTGCAATGTTTTTCCCGAGAACTATATGTGTGTTTAAATTTTTTACACTCATTGTTTATAAACTCTATGGATTCACTCAATAATTTTGTTGACGTTTTAAGCATGTTTTATCTCAGGTAACCAAGGGTGATGGCAACGATAGAGTGGAGGTCTTGTGCGTATGGTCGCTTATGTAGAAGCTTGCTAATGTGTTCCTTGTTTTCCTAAAACAATGTCTTTAAATTTGAAACAATTACTTTTCAAATGTTGTAATGGATTTGGTTATGATTTATGTGGGACTAAACGTATTTACTCTGATTTTAAATAATGGAACACATGTTTTATAAACATCTCTTTTGAGTTGTTTTCTATATCTTGGTGTATTGTGAAAATTAGGATGTTATAGATTCGTATCAAGAGCCTAAGGTTATAGAGAACTAGGTCGAGTTTTAAAAACCTAAACTATAACTCTTTTACGCACGCCAAGACTCCTCGTTGCCTTTGGTTACTGACGAAAAGAGTTTTTCTCTTTGAATGTTTTGCACGTGTTAGGTGCATGATTATTAAATTGTTGTTGCACGTGTTAGGTGCATGATTATTAAAATGTTTTTCCACGTGTTTGGTGCATGATTATTAAATTTTTGTTGCACGTGTTGGGTGCATGATTATTAAAATGTTTTTGCATGTGTTGGGTGCATGATTATTAAAATGTTTTTACACGTGTTGGGTGCATGATTGTTAAAATGGTTTTGCATGTGTTGGATGCATGATTGTTAAAATGTTTTGCACGTGTTGGGTGCATGATTGTTAAAATGGTTTTGCACGTGTTGGGTGCATGATTGTTAAAATGTTTTTGCGCGTGTTGGGTGCATGGCTGTTATGCGGTTATATAATAAATATACTATTATATATGCGAGATATGTTGACTATTAGGCTTGTTTGAAAGCATAGTCATTTGTTACATAATTACGCAACTGTTATTTTTAATAACGATAATATTCTAATAAGAATATTTATTAAATATTATTATGTAATTTTTAGATTATCATGGTGAATGTATTTCCTCCTGATCATGTTGATGACTTACCCGAGGTCGAGCCGAACCAAACCGATCTTGCTCCCGCTATTCCTAAGCCTGCCTTAGCCGATGAGAATGAGGAACCGAAGGAAGAGTTCGAAGACAAAGAAGAGTTTGAGGAGGAAGAACCTCAAGAAGAAGAAGATATGGAAGTAGACGTTGAGGAAGAAGAAAATGAATCGGAGCTGACGTTTCCTTATGAAGAGGCGGATCCTCTTAATCCACCACCACCTACTTCTGATTCAGAGTCCGATGATGTGGTCGAGGTTAAGAACGTGGTCGAGCATGAGGACGAGACTGTTTCTGCTAGTGTCCATGAGGTAGGTGAGTCGTCTACTGCCACTTTTCTTCGAGAGGATTGTGATAGTTTACTACATGGTTTCATGAGAAGGGATATTGACTCTTTTTTTGGTCGGATTGCTTCTCTTTCAAGACGATTGTGTGGTCGCAAGAAGGCGCATGCATTGGTCGAAAAGAAAGGGAAGGCAAAAGATAAGTATTATGGTAAGCTGATCTTGGATTTGGGTAATGAAGTGCGATCTAGTGTGGAAGAAGGAGCGGCTGCAATGGAGAATCTGGTTAGAAAGCTTGGTAATGCTGAAGAAATAGGTGAGTGTAAGAAGTTTAAGAAAGAACTAGAAGAATCAAGGTTAAGCAACACACTTCTTCGTATGCAGAAAGAACGAGTCGAGAGAGATTTGTTTTGGACTAGAGTTCAAGCTTATGAGTTCTACCGAGAGATGATTTGTAGGGGAGTTGTGTTTGAAGAAAGGTCGAATGAGGCTATCGATGTTCCGGTCAAGGATAAGGAGAGTCCATCATCTGAGCTGCGGGGATCCCCTCGTGACTTTTAGTAGTTTAGCTTCATTAGTAGTATCTTTATTATGTAATCACTAAACTGAATCCTCAGTTAGTAGACTTGATGCTATTGG
The DNA here is from genome assembly GCA_026074375.1 of Tanacetum coccineum. Lineage (NCBI taxonomy): Eukaryota > Viridiplantae > Streptophyta > Magnoliopsida > Asterales > Asteraceae > Tanacetum > Tanacetum coccineum. Next base: position 24,479 of record BQNB010041829.1, read on the forward strand.
CTGTAATGATTTGTATCATTTCATGAAACAATGCAACCTTATTAACTCATTTGTGATGGATAATGAATGACTATCTTTTGATTACTACTTGATGTTGTGTGACTGTATTGTAGTTGATTTGCTTTATACATGTTATGATTATATCATGGTATGAATGTTTATCGAGGTTTTCTTTTGTGTTGTGACAGAATCATGCCACCAAATTGGGACCTATGACTCAAGCTGCCATTGAGCGGATGATCACATCGAGGATTAATGTTGCTATGACTGCTGATCGAGCTAGACGAGATACTGCTAGTGGGGCTAGCGGATCTAGTCAAGGTGGGGCACCTGCCGCCCATGAGTACACTTTCGCTAGATTTATAAAGTGCAACCCTACTTTCTTTCATGGTATTGAAGGGGTTGCCGAGTTGCAAAGATGGTTTGAGAAAACTGAGATGGTTTTTGGAATCAGTGAGTGTGCGGAAGGAAAGAAAGTTAAGTTCGTTGCCGCTACACTGCAAGGACCTGCTTTGACTTGGTGGAACACGAAGGTTGCAACCATGGGATTGGAGACTGTTAACCAAATTCCCTGGACTGAGATGAAACAAATGATGACTGTAGAGTTTTGCCTAGCAAAGGAAGTTTAAAGAATGGAGCACGAGTTATGGAATCTAAAGGCTAAGGAGTATAACATTGCTGCTTATACTCAGAGGTTTAATGAATTGGCCTTGATGTGTCCAAGAATGGTCGAGCCAGAAACTGTGAAGATTGATGCTTACATCTAAGGATTGTCTGAGAACATCAAGGGTGAGGTCACTTCCTCAAGGCCTACCAACCTGAGTGAAGCTGTGCGTATAGCACACAAGTTGATGGAGCAAAAAGTGCAAGCAAAGAAAGCGAGGAATATGGAAGAAAACAAAAGGAAGTGGGAGAACTTCCAAAGTGGGAACAGTAGTATGGGTAATTACAAGGATAACTCTCACCATCAGCAGAATAACTAAAAGCAAGGAAATGCGCAAGCTATGACCACTGCTCCGAATGAGAGTAATGCACCTACTGGACTACCCCCGCTGTGTAACCGTTGTTTTGTTTGCCATATTGGCCCATGTACGATCCAGTGCCATAACTGTGAAAAGATTGGGCACAAGTCGAGGTATTGCAAGGAGAAGAATGTTGCCACTGGTGCAAATGCTCAACCCGTTTGGACTTGTTATGATTGTGGTGAGCAAGGACATACAAGAAACCACTGCCCAAAGAAGAACAAGCCACAAGGTGGAAATGCTAGTGGTTGAGCCTATGTGATTAAGGATGCTGACAAGCAAGGACCGAATGTGGTTACGAGTATGTTTTTACTCATTAACCGCTATGCTTCTATTTTGTTCGATTCGGGTTCCGATAAGAGTTTTGTGAATACTATATTTAGTCACTTAATAGATATCAACCCGGATAAACTAGATGTTAGTTATGAAGTTGAGTTAGTTGATGGAAAAGTGGTTAGCACTAACACGGTGTTGAGAGGTTGTACTCTAAATTTAGTGAACCATATTTTCGAGGTCGATCTCATGCTTATTGAACTTGGTACGTTTGACGTCATCATTGGGATGGATTGGTTAGCTGAGCATGATGCCGTCATCATCTATGGTGAAAAGGTTGTTCGTATACCTTATGGGGAACAAGACATTGATAGTCGAGGGTGACAAAGGTCCGTTCTGACTAAAGGTCATATCTTGTATTAAGGCCCGTAAGTATATTAAGAGAGGCTGTCAGATGTTTGTGACATAAGTGACCGAGAAGAAGTCGAAAGAGAAACGCCTAGAAGATGTGCCAGTAATTCGTGACTTCCCTGAGGTGTTTCTAGATGATTTGCTAGGACTTCCACCACCTAGGAAAGTAGAGTTCAGAATCGATTTGGTACCGAGGGCTGCGCTTGTTGCACGAGCACCGTATCGTCTGGCACCGTCCGAAATAAAAGAACTGTCGGTACAACTGCAGGAATTGTTGGAAAAAGGATTTATTCGCCCGAGTTCATCCCTGTAGGGAGCTCCGGTGTTGTTTGTAAAGAAAAAGGATAGATCCTTTAGGATGTGTATTGATTACCGCGAACTGAACAAGCTGACGATTAAGAATCGTTATCCTCTTCCGAGAATCGATGATTTATTTGATCAGCTTCAAGGTTCAAGCGTGTACTCGAAAATTGATTTGTGATCAGGATACCACCAGCTTTGCATCAAAGAGGAGGACATTCCAGTTACTACATTTAGGACTTGTATGGTCACTTCAAGCTCCAAGTAATGCCGTTTGGACTGACAAATGCGCCTGCTGTGTTCATGGATTTTATGAATCGAGTATGCAAGCCATATCTTGATAAGTTTGTGATTGTGTTCATTGATGACATTATGATTTATTCCAAAGAAAAAGACGAACATGGAGAGAATTTGAAGATTATCTTGGAGCTACTTAAGAAGGAGCAACTATGTGCCAAGTTTTAAAACTGTGATTTTTGGCTAGATTTGGTACAGTTTCTTGGTCATGTAATTGACAATAAAGGTGTTCATGTTGATCCTGCCAAAATTGAAGCGATAAAGAATTGGGTTGCTCCAACGATGCCAACGGAGGTGAGGCAATTTCTTGGAATGGCTGGTTACTATCGAAGGTTTATTGAAGGTTTTTCTCTGATTTCCACACCTCTGACTAAGTTGACTCAGAAAGATAAGAAATATGAGTGGGGTAAGGAAGAAGAGGAAGCTTTCAGACACTGAAGCAGAAATTATGTAGTGCACCTATCTTAGCGTTGCCGGAAGAGACGAAAGATTTTGTGGTTTATTGTGATGCATCACTCAAAGGTTTTGGAGCCGTGTTGATGCAACGGGAAAAATTTATAGCATATGCTTCCCGACAATTGAAGGTCCATGAAGAGAACTACACAACCCATGCTTTATAGTTGGGTGTCGTTGTTTTTGCTCTTAGGTTGTGGAGACATTACTTGTACGGAACAAAGTGTGTGGTTTTCACTGATCACAAAAGTCTTCAGTATCTCAATCAGAAAGAGCTTAACATGAGACAACGAAGATGGATTGAGCTTCTAAGTGATTATGATTGTAAGATTTGGTATATCCGAGAAAAGCAAATGTCGTGGTTGACGCCTTAAGTCAGAAGGAAAGGATCAGGCCATTGAGTGTCCGAGCTTTGGTGATGACTGTTCATAAAAATCTACCTAAGCAGGTTCTTGACGCTCAGAAGGAGGCGATGAAAAAGAAGAATGTAAGGGCTTAGAAGTTGGGAAGGTTGATTAAGCAAATATTTGAGTTTCGCCCCGATGGGACTCGTTGTTTTGGAAAACGTGTTTGGTTGCCACGTTTTGGTGGGCTGAGGGACTTGATTATGCATGAGTCACATAAGTCTAAGTACTCTATTCATCCAGGAACTGACAAGATGTATCAAGATTTGAAGCAGTTATATTGGTGGCCGAATATGAAGGCTGATATTGCCACCTATGTAAGCAAGTGTTTAACTTGTGCGAAAGTTAAAGACGAGTATCAAAGACTGTCTGGACTACTGAAACAACCTGAAATACCCGAGTGGAAATAGGAAAGGATCACTATGGATTTTGTTTCTGGGCTTCCAAAGACGCCGAGTGGGTACGATACGATTTGATGCATTATTGATCGACTGACCAAATCAGCTCATTTCCTACCAACAAAGAATACGGATGGCATGGAAAAACTTATACGACTCTACCTAAAGGAAGTTGTGTGTAGACATAGTGTTCCTATATCAATCATTTTAGATAGAGATAGCCACTTTACGTCTAGATTCTGGAGATCACTTTAGAAGGTGTTAGGGACAAATTTGGATATGAGTACCGCTTACCACCCTCAAACGGATGGTCAAAGCGAGAGGACAATACAAATGCTTGAAGATATGTTGCGTGCCTGTGTGATTGACTTTAAAAGTAGTTGGGATCGACATCTTCCATTCGTCGAGTTCTCTTACAATAATAGTTATCACGCAAGTATCAAGGCCACGCCATTTGAGGCTTTGTATGGACGAAAGTGTAGATCGCATGTCTGCTGGAGTGAGGTTGGAGATAGCCAACTCACCGGTCCGGAATTGATTCGGGAAACAACGGAGAAGATTTTGTAAATTAAGAACCGCTTGTTAACTGCTCGTAGCCGCCAGAAAAGCTACGTGGATAGACGATATAAGCCACTGGAATTTGAAGTCGGGGATATGGTATTGCTCAAGGTATCACCTAAGAAGGGTGTTATTCGTTTTGGAAAATGCGGAAAGCTAAGTCCACGTTACATCGGACCATTCAAGATCTTAGCAAGAGTAGGTCTGGTGGCTTACAAGTTGGAACTACCTGAAGAATTACAAGAGGTTCATAGCACGTTTCATGTTTCTAATCTCAAAAAGTGTTTAGCGGATAAAAATCTCATCATCCCACTTGATGAGATTCGACTTGATGATAAGCTGCACTTTATTGAAGAGCCGGTAGAAATCGTAGACCGAGAGGTTAACCGACTTATGCAAAGTCGAATTCCTATCGTTAAAGTTCGCTGGAATCCACGAAGGGGACCAGAGTTTACTTGGGAACGTCAAGATCAGTTCAGAGACAAGTACCCTCATCTGTTTGCTGAAGATGAAAGAGCGGATAAGTCAAACTAAGCATCGGGACGGTGCTTTTCTAAGGTGGGAGGGATGTAACAACTCGAGTTTCAGGTCAATACTTACTTTGAGCCATGATAATTATTTTACTATATAGTTGGATATAGTTGTTATGATTTTATTCGGTTTGGTGAAAATTTCCATTTATTAGGTAATTACGAGCTGTGTTTCAAATTTTTCTATTCGTTTAAGCGTCTGAGAGAGTTAAAAATATTTGTGTTTTGCTCCGAGAGCGCGATTTTATTTATTTTGGTGTTTTATGGTTTTCCCCGTGTTTTTATAAAAGGCGTGTCAAAAGTCTTGATCTTACGTAAATTAACATTTATTTAAATGTTTTAAACCAAATTAAATTTGGTTGAAAGAAAAATAGTCACGGGAGTATAAACCCGAGACATAGGTGGTCGGTTTTTATTTAAGGAAAACATAGGTGTGTCAAATATCTAAACTAGAAAGGAGGGAAGGACTAATTGTGTCAAATGCCCAAAGATACCATACTATATAAGGTTTTCTTACGCACACAACCGTTTTTATAAAAACATTTCAGACACTCACCCCTCTCCTCCCCCTTGCCGACGGTCACCCTACACACCACCCAAAATCGTCAAATTTTCTGACATGCAATATAATCCGTTTACAAAATATTAATCCTTGTGTCATTGTGAACATATCCCACTAGAAATATATCACATGCACTAAGTATTTTGAAATTTAGGAAATTGGTAGGATACTTGAGGTTTTGATCTTAAAAAGGTGTTCATTAAGGTTGGATAAGTGTTATTGGGAGGTTGGTTTGTTGAAAAAGGTTTTTGTTTGGTTGTTGGGTTTTCGTCCGAGTTCGAACCACAAAGGGGGGAGCCGAACGAAACTTAGTTGTCAATTTTACTTGCGTTTACTTGTTGTTTGTAAGTCATCTAACTCTCCCATGATGTCGTTTTATTTTTATCTATTGCATGCATATGATTATTGCTAGAGATCCAAGTGCGACTGTGTCGAATAAATATTTATGAGTTGAACTCGAGTTTGATGAGTCTAGTGGACGGAGATAGGATAGCTAGGTGTATTTTTTATGTCGTTGAGGGTGAAAAATAACGTTTTAATGGATTTCGCACTCGCCTATTTTGACTAGAAAGTTTGACCGCTTCGTAGCGTGACGAGAAATTTTTGAAAGTTATTTTGATATTGAAAAGTGATAGAGTTCGCCTTTAGCTACGTTTCGCTAGGTGGCTCGTCGCGTAACTCTTAATAACGAACGTTTTACGGTCAAATTAAGATTTGGAAATCTTTGGTGTAAAAGTCAACTACGAAGTTTGACTTTTGAAAGTCAAACTTGCATATATTTATGAATCTGGTCTTTTATAAGAAAATGGTTCGTAATGTTAGTTAAGTAATAATGAAATATGAGTTCGGATTATATTATCCTTACTTTCGGCAACTTTTTAAAAATAGAAAGTTTGCGGTAAACGTTGTGTTATTGTTGGTGCGTCGAGATAAATGTTTTGTGTCGCACTTGGAGATTTTAGTATATAATTATATATATGCTAGTTATGATTATATGGTATATGTTCTCATAGGCACGTACCGTTATATATTATACAGGTCGCGGTTGAGACGTGAAGTTGTTTGCTCGTTGACTGAATAATTGTTTGGATACTTTTGATTAAGGTGAGTTCATAGCCTCGCATTTTAAAATCTTTTGATGTTTTATAAACTCGCGAGGGAGATACATGCTTGTTTTAAAAATCAAACACATATGATTTTATAGTATGTTGGACCCGATTATGTGATATTTCCGCATGAGTAGCTATTGCCAAAGTCCCAAATATCATGAACCGTTAATTACCCAGTGAGGTAAATGCTTGTGCATTAAATAGATCTATTGGGATTGACAACCCCGTTCGGGGTATGGATCCAACGGTGAACACCCTATCAAACGGACGTTTTGTATTGAGACGAGTAGGTATGCGGCAATCATACCTTGTTATGGGGCACGGTTTAGACATATGAAAAGATATATGTATTGTTAAGGTGTCGGTGTCATGAGCTTAATGCGTGAAATGAGATTTGATACATTGTATTCGTTATGTTTTTCCCGAGAACTATACGTGTGTTCAAAGTTTTACACTCATTGTTTATAAACTCTGTGGATTCACTCAACAATTTTGTTACCGTTTTAAGCATGTTTTATCTCAGGTAACCAAGGGTGATGGCAACGATGGAGTGGAGGTCTTGTGTGTGTGGTCGTTTGTGTAGAAGCTTGCTAATGTGTTCCTTGTTTTCCTAAAACAATGTTTTTAAATCTGAAACAATTACTTTTCAAATGTTGTAATGGATTTGGTTACGATTTCTGTGGGACTAAAGGCATTTACTCTGATTTTAAATAATAGAACACATGTTTTATAAACGTCTCTTTTGAGTCGTTTTCTATATCTTGGTGTATTATGCTTTGAAGTAACACCCAGTGTGTATTCCGCTGCGTATTGTGAAAATGGGGGTGTTATACAAACGTTGTGTATCGAGAAGTTTTGCGTGAAGAGTAAAATATACATGTGCGTAGGATTTTCAGTATGGTATATAATGAGGAATGACGTGGCCACTCATTGTGGTGGAGCGTTATAAAGAGTGTGCATATGTGGAAAAAACTGTTCACGCGCAATGACATAAAATAAATATTATATTATAATATAATTTAAATAACTAGAAACATGTAAATAGAAATACAAATAAATATTTTTTAAACATAATTACAATATAGATAAACATGTACTATTAGATAAAGTTTAAAGGGACAAGAAACCAATAACTCTCGAGAAACGTTAAAAGTTCCCGATATAATATTAAAGCTATACACAGCGAAGCATAAGATTTTATTGATAACTCCAACGCTTCCTGGGTGATTTCGGATTCTTGACTTCCTAAGACCTGTGAAATCATCTATGTTAAGTTTTACAAATGATAGATTTAAAATTTGTGAATTTTCTAGGCGTTGCGAGTATAGCCATCCACATGTTCATTTCAAAATTATGAACTCTATGTATGATCCTTAGCTGACACGGCAATCGGTACAGATTCTCCTTTCAGCAAAATCGATTGCACTTTGAAAGTCCTCAGCGATTATTGTTTAATGCTCAGCCACAAAAAAACATATTTTTGCAACAAATAAATATGTTATTTTTATTATAATTATAAGTAAATAGAAGAATTAATATTACAATCATCATATCGTAAAGTATACATGTTTGAGGTAACATCCTTTAAGAAAAGATTGGGTTTCCTATATCGCACTCGGTCAGGCACTTTTCATTCATGCACTTGAGCAAAAACTTTTTCGTCTTGGAACCGTTGTGTTAATTATGAAATTACTCATAAACGTCATACGTTAAAAAAGAAATCAAAACAACCAAATAACGCATGTAAATCTACATAGCATACAAATCTTGTTTTCTTCGATCCATTCACACAGTCATTTACGTATCATAATGGTTAGAAAACATGGTTGCATTTGATGCCATCCAGTATTTGCTATGCTAAAATAATGCGACAAAGATGTAAACAACCTGCAAGCCGAACCATCAAGGCGAACCAAGTGCAACGTAAAATCACCATCCTTTTTATAAACTCAAAACGCTGCAATTCTAAACACTAATTTCTGGTGAAAAAATCACAATCATTCTAAATGTTAGCCTTAAAATGTGAGCGATTTATATAGAATTACAACTAGTTATCTTAGTTGTACATTCAGTGAGTAGTTTAGCCAAGTTAGATTAGTTGTAGTGTGGCATGACTATAAATACTCCTTCCTTACTTCCAAGGAGGGGTAAGGCTTTTGTATTAGTTGTATGTGTAACATTTTCTCTTTTAATAAACAAACACTTTATCCTTCTCTCTCTACTCTCTCTCTAGAAATGGCTAGCTACTTGTTTAAGCCTTCCGACCTTCGAATCTTGTTTAGCTCGTCAATCTTATGTCTAACACTAAATAATAAAAAGTTAAGAATTCCAAATACTTTTCTTACAGCAAATTTATGTGCTTGGTCAATAACTGTAATCAAACTTTGTATATGCTCTCTTGGCTATCACATTGGCTACAAATAAGGCTCAGACATGTATGACTGTGTAACATTTCTTATTTTTAGGTTATTTACAACTTTAATAAATTCCATTATTTATTTTTAGAGTTTTACGCGTTCGCTTTTAATTATTATCGTATAGTTAAATCGTGTAAACTAAAAATCAACGTTCAATGTAAATGGACACCAAACAAATTAAAGTTTACATCAAGAAAGTGTTATATGATTATTAGGAGTATAATTTATAACTTTTCATAATTTATTTTTATTGGTTACGTAAAACGCTTACGTTTCGCAATAAATTACATTCGGACATACCCGGAAGCACCTTTACCCATCTACACTCAAACAAATACTCACTCTTATACCCAATACCTAAAATTTACTTATTTTGTTTACTTATATCTCCCTAAAAACCGGACCTAAGTGGTTACATAAGAAATAAATACAAAACATCCACTAACTCCTATTCTTCACATGTGAAACCTTACACTTACGTACCTTTGACCCAAGTTACTAAAGATTGTCTCATCACTTGTACCTCCCCCCCCATTTCAGCCGTGGGATAGCATAGGGAGGAGGAGAGGTCTTTTGACCTTGTCCTTAAACCACTTTCAATCCCATGGTTTCATTTTAGCTTGTTTAAGGTTTTCTTGCACACTATAAAAGGATGTCATGTTATCTAACTCATACTCTTTCAAAACAACGAATAAAATCACACAAAACTCCCTCCCCACTTCATTTAAACCCACGGCATATACTTCCATCTGTCTAGGTTTCTATTTTAATTTTTGCAAACCAAGGCATTCCAAAGTATTTCAGTGGTTCATTCCAAGGTTATCTATAGGGTTACTCAAGGGTGTTAATAAGCTTAGGATTCGGTTTTAACAAGAAATTATCAAAGAAAACATATTTAGGGTTTTCTTGATTAGGGTTTATTGTGTTTGAAGCATGGTAGGGTTTACATCTTGTGTTCATCATCTCTACTTGTCTGCTCAAGGTCCATTTAAAGTATTCCAAATCATTCTTTCATTTCCTATTGTGGTACATACTTATTATATAAGTTAAACACCACCTAGATTTATTTTATTTAAGTTATATAAAGTGTTTAAGGATTTCATATGAACAAGTGACATGAACATTTAGAGGACTTAATACATGTAAGATATACGTTTATAACCCTTGTTGAATTATGGTGCAAAGTTCTTACACAAAAGTGATTATAAAACTAACTTTATTAATTAAAAACCCTAAATATTTTAATACCTACTGTTGGATTCGAACCATAAACCATATGTTTTATATTTTATAAAAATAGTACTCTTTACAAGGATCGTGAGCATGTAAGGAACTCGAAAAACGGAATTATAACGAACAAGTTACGAATTTTACAAGTTATATATAATTAACTTTATAAAAACAGTTTTATAAACTGTAATGAACAGTAAAAGTTACTGTTCATCGGAGGTTTAAATTTTATAAATATAATATTTTGATAAATTTCCTTAATACGAACCCACGGACATAAAGAACTCGAAAAACGGAATTATAACGAACAAGTTACGTATTTTACAAGTTGTATATAATTAATTATATAAAAACAAACTGTTATGAACAGTAAATATTACTGTTCATCAGGGGTTTAAATCTTATAAATATGATATTTTGATAAATTATCTTAATACTAATCCAAGGATATAAGGAACTCGAGAAACGGAATTATAATGAACGAGTTATGATTTAAACAAGTCACGTATAATTAATTCTATAAAAACAGTTTTTATAAACTGTAATGAACAGTAAAAGTTACTGTTCATCAGAGGTTTAAACTTTATAAATATGATGTTTTGATAAATTATTTTAATACGGAGACGTGGACATAAGAAACGTATAAAACGGAGTCGAAACGATAAAGATATGAGGTTTTAAAAATCACGCGCACTATTTTCACTTTTATATATTGTTTTATAAAACAACTAAACTAATAATGAAATATCATTATGTAATCAATAAAAACATTTAATCCTATATTTTTCCAAATAGTACATTAGTAAACGAAAATAATATTTTCTTACGGATACAAGTACACACACTTTCATTTAACAAAGTACGAGTTAATTATTGTTTTAACTTTTAAAGAATTAATAAAAACTATTAGGTGGTGGTGTAACTATACGACATGTGATGTTTTAATTATATGAAATACATTATACTCATACGGCCTATAATTAATTAGGTTGCATTCGGATTGCCGAGACGATTCACTTATTTGATTTAGATAATCAATCATTCACTTACGGTGAGTTCATAGCCCCGCTTTTATACAATTATATTGTTTTACAACTTTGGGGTGAGAAACATGCATCATTTTACATTTGGACGCAAGTACTCTTTTAAACATATTACGAGTTGGCCTAAGTAGCTAAACCCACTATTGCCCACTATCATGAACTGTCAATTGCTAGTTAGCGAGCGCGAATGTTATGAATAGATCTATTTGGGATTGACATCCCCGTTCGGGTGAGTAGCGCTCATCAGTTTCGAATGTACTGAAACAACGAACGTATACATGTCGGAACAATTTGGATGTTGCGGGTTTGAACATCTACACGGGCACATTTTGTGCATTAAATTGCATACATAGATGTCGAGCTTCGGTGTCATGAGCTTAGTGCACTTCGTAATTACTTTTAAGATATTGTATGTGTTACATGTCTTACATTGGAAATCTTGTGGTCCTATTTTATACATTTACTAAACCTGTGAATTCACCAACTTTATGTTGACGTTTTAAAGCATGTTTTTCTCAGGTCAATAAGGTACGAGAAACAAGGATACATTGGTGGTCACCATTTTGGAGTCATTACTATAAAGATTTGGATGCATTACATTTTGGGAATATTTGTTATGTTTTAAAATCTTTACTTTTCATGGATGAACTATTTAAGCTTCGGGCTATTGTAACAAACAAGTCTATTTAATCTAATGTATCAATTTTAAACGACTCATATAGAGGTCGTTCTCATATCTCGTGCTGTTGATCTATGAAGTAACACTCGCCAACCCATATTCCGCTGCGACCCATTTTGGGGGTGTTACAGACTGCATCAAAACAAAAAGAAACACCCACCATGGCTTCATTAGTATAAACGCCCCACCAAGATACGGGTATTCTTAAATTTTAAACAAATCCATTTGAACAACAAATATACTGCAGATTTATCAACATTGTCTACCTAATTAAGAAAGTCTGAATAGTTGAGCCATATCAGTATATATAGGAACTCGCACCAACGCGGGAACAATGTATGGGATTTGACACATAAACGATAAAATGGTACATGCCCATACCGCTTTCTACTAACCGCATGCCCCACTACCCAGTAAAGCCTTTAATGGTCGAGAAAAATGGTCTTACACAGAAAGACTGTGTAAAAGGAAACTGAGACAACAAAAAGGAGGCTCAAATCTGTAATAATGTTTCAGAACAAAGAGAAGATACTTGCTATGGATGCATTAATATAAATGCCAAGCCAAAATACAATTACTCTCAAACTTTAAACGATCCCATTCATATGACAGATACACTGCAGATTTGTCATCGCCCACCCGGTTAAAAAGATTTGAATACGCAATTAGTCTGCAATCTTGATGTTTATACACTCAAATCAGGCGACCATTCCCTTTTACACAACATTATTCTTAAGAATTTGAGACGCCATTTAAGCCACAAACAGTGCACTTTCCAAGTTTCTTAAGAACCAAGGTGGACCAAATGACGCCTTTTTAGGGTGAAATAATGGTGAACAACTTAACGTTTAAACTAAAAGATGGCAATATTATTTATATCGCAAACAAATAAAGAAACACACACATATTAAGTAACATTTGTCCTTGAATAACAATGTACATAAGACGAAAATAAACGGCCAGATCTGTTAGAACATGTCAGAACAAAGAGGAAAGACCCGCCATGGCTACATTAGCATAGATGCCCCGCCAAAATACGGTTATTCTCAAACTCTGAGCGACTTCCTTAAGATAACTAATCCGTTACAGATTTATCATCACCGCCTACCCACCCAACGGTGTTTAAATACCAAAAATATTGACAACTTTCAGGTTCAAAACACCAACCAAACATTCTATTACCATTTTATACAATATCAAAACAAACAACGTCATTTTGAAGGTGCAAGCATTACTTGTTCGTAAAATTGGTAAATTATAATAAATACCAATTCAAAAAACAAAGACTCAAATCTATTATAATTCATTAGAAGAAATACGAACACTCATCATGGCTGCATAAATATCAATGCCCCGCCAAGATACGGTTGTTCTCAAAGTTTAGACATTTTTCTTTAGACAATGACACTATTAAAGGTTTATCATCATCGCCTACCAAACTAACAACACTTATATATGAAAAAACATTCTCAACTATCATATTTATAACAATGACCAACAATTCTATTAACATTTTAAATAACATAGATTCAAATGACGTAGTATAAGATGAAACATAACTTATCAATAAGTTCACAAAAATACAATGTACATGAAAGATAACGACATCCATACATACCTGATTTTTTTTCCACATCAAAACACGCAAGAGCGAATCATATAGCATGCATAAGTTTTTTTCCAGTGAAACATGACTCCACTTTGAAAGTTTTTGAATGGTCCGGCTCCTATCAATCATGAATTAACAAAAATATTAAGAATTATGTCAAATAACAAACCGCTTATATAAAGGTACTGCATCACATGCAATTATTTACGCTAAAGTTCATATACAAACCAATAACCAAGCCTTCTATTAACATTTTAAGGCATAAAAGACACCAACCTCCATACATACCTTTTTTTTGCCTCATTTAAAAGTCGCAACAACAAACGACAAAAACCAGCCCTTTTTTCTGCACAACTATGCCTCACTATAAAAGCACCTGACTAGTTTAATTCCAAAGGATCAAGACTTAACAAAACTTTTTAAGAAGACTATTTAATAAGAAACTGGAAGTATTTAAACACAACATAACACGTAGTTATTCTCGCTAATGGCAGCCAAAAAGCATAAAAGCTTCTCTACTGGCAAAATATCAAAGTAGCTGCATAAAATGTTAGCATTTTATGTAATAAATTTTTAACTTTCTGAAATTACTATCAATCAAATTATTGAATCACGATAGCCAAAGAAACTGACTCCAATTCAGTTCTACACATCACCACAATAAATAATAGATTCAAACATATGACAACCCTTGTTTTTAGGACATAAAATTACAACAGCAAAGCAAACGACAGCGTATAAAACCTCAATTTTCACTTTCAATAAAGAAGAGCCCAAAGTATAAAATTGTTTAGACCCCGACTCAGAAATCGTAATGGCCGCAAAAGAGGGTTGCAATTTATGCCGCACTATTTTTTGCCACGCCAAAACCAAAAGATCAAACGACGTCGTTTAGCACAAACACACTTTCAAAGAAATTAAGTCATCTATAAATGACAACATTTCGCATAAGCTACGCTGAAAATCATAGAATAACGTATATTATAGGCACGAAATTCACAAACCAAATGTGTAAAAATCCCCCACAAAGTATACACACACAATCCCCACGCCGACGTATCCCTGAACATACTAATATGTCTCAACCGTTCATCGTAATCTTACATTTTCATTTAGTTGCAAATAGTCCAGTGAAAATCTCAAATGGCATTACTTTTCCAAAACCTAATAAAACGTGTACCAACTATTTAATGCTATCATTTGCTTCACTATTTGCAAGTTTCACCCATTTCATTCACAACCAGCCCAACCGAATATGGAAACGATGTCATTTTTTCTCTTCAAAACGTTGTCATTTTTTTCGCTACTTGCAAGTGAAAGATTACGACCATCACATATATCATGTTGGCTGCAAAAAAAATTGTTGCTTTTTATGCCATACAGTCTTTTCCACGCCAAAACTATAAATCACAGGGTAACTGAATATAACAACCGAATCAAGTATTAAACATTATCGTTTGCTTCGACATTGTATATTTTTTTTGTTGAAAACTATAAGAAAACATCAAAACTACAAAACGCTACGCCGACACTTTACACACATCAATAAACACAAACCTTAATACGACAAACGCCATTCTTTCATTACACATTATTACGACATACCAGGCAAAGCTAATCATGCTACTCCTTATTCCTGCTAAAACCCCCAAAATAAGTTTAACCTTAATCATCAAAATCAAAAACACAAATTCTTGAAACAAAAATGAAAACAAAATACATCATGCACACAGTTCTAAAACATCACCGAACATAAACACTAACACCTCAAATCATATTTTTTATTACATACCACCACATATGAAGTGTAATTCACACTCATTATTCCTACTAAACCCCCCCCCCCTCCCAAACAATATCAAGTTTAGCATCAAAATCATCAAGAACAAAAAATATCAAAACAAATAAATCAAAGACAAAGAAAACAAATACCACCACTTACATGCAACACTGATGCCGACCCATTTAACAACCCGTATGTAACCCATGTTACCTATGTGTGGTTGTGTGCGTGTGTGTATGTGTGTGTTGCGAAGTAGGTGGGTAGTGTCTGTTGCAAAGCAAGTAGGTAACTTTTATGAGAAAAATAAAAATGACATCGTTTAGTTTAGTAAAAACAACAAAACTACTCACCTCCCCCCCTAAAAAAATCTCAAAACGTTGTCGGCGCACCCCATAACGACGTCGTATTACCCATTTCACTTACAACCGACCCAGCCCAACATGAAAATGACGTCGTTTTTGCCCCTTCAAAACGATGTCGTTTGCTTCGCTGTTGTATATAAGGATTATATATATATATATATATATATATATATATATATATATATATATATATATACTAGTTGCAAAACCCGCCCGATGGACGGGTATGACTTATGACTTTTATTTGCATTTGTTTGTTTTTAAAATTTTTTGTTATTAATATTTGTTATAGTGTATTTAATTGTGTATATATTGGATATTTAAGACGTTATGTTTCAATTTTGTTAAATTGTCTTGCTTTTTCAGTATATGTTTTTTTTTGTAATTTATATAAATTTAACTGTAATGTCTTAAAGCTTTAGTTTATCGAGATAACCGACACTGGATGTTTTGCGGACCTATCGATCTGATGGGCCAATTTTGAAAAGATTGGTTCAGCTTGGACACTAGATTTTTTCTGAACCTATCGATTGTGATCTTATGAACCAATTATGAAATGGTCGGTTTGTCTTGGCTCGTTTTGTCGGTTTGGTTTTGTTTTCGGTTAGTTTTGGTCAGCCTTTGAACTGTTTAATAATGGCAGTTTTAAATGTGTTAGTTTATGTATTGTACTTTTGGGTTATTGTGTACGTATATATGTTTAACACGGTTGTTATTGTGCAAATGTATTTATTGTGCAATAACATTGAACCGTAAAATGCTTGCCATTATAGGTAGCAAAATGGGCGGATCAGGCGAGCTGGGTTATACGAAAAACGAGTTGGGTATCATGGGTGGGTCGGTCAGGTTGAGCTGGGTTGGGTTAGCGCAAACATATTAGGATACCCTTGTCCTTAATATTAATTTGATTAATAACCAATACTGATAACTTATCTAAAAACGATATATTAATTGAAATCTAAAAACAATTGAACAAATCGATAAATCCTGGAGTTGTTAACATTTCATTAAGCTGTCAGTGACCTTGTATATGTTGACCCATTTGACTTGTGTTTTATCTGGCTACGTTATTGAATTTTATATGTTTGAACGATTAAACTGTGACGAAGTTATTGGTATGAATAGAATATTGGGTAAGCTCGACTCAATCTGTTGACCGGCTGAATCAAATTCTGTTTGGATTTTTTAAGAAATATCAGAAGAAAAACGTGTTAAATGCTTAAATGATTGCAAGCCTGTAATAGCACAGTATAATAAAACACTTTGTGCAGCTTTCGGTCAACTTTCAACGTGTTTGATCAATTTCTCATCTAAACTGATCTAAGTTTCTACCGAATTTACCCATTGAAGATAAAACATAACGCAAATCAAACCATTTTTTCAAAAAATAACGATTAATGAAGACGGAGCCCTGATAAAATGCGCTCTTGTTATCACTATATTTCATTTTCCAGTAATATATATAAGCATTTGCCATAACTGTAACACTGATCTAATTTTAAATTCAAAGACATTATCCCACAAATACAGCAGTCTCTTAACCAAAGGAAAAAAAGTCCTTACTGTTCAGTTATCATTGTCGCCTTCCCTTTTCATCGGGTCGGAGCTCATGATTCTGAGATTCTTTCTGTATTGTGGAGACGTTAATCTCCTTTCTAGTGGCGTTTTCCTTTTGCTCACAACAAACCAATTCACCCCTTTACGCATCGGCATGATTGATGGAAAGTCTTCATCAGGGATTTGACTTAACTCAGAAATATCCTTGATCTGCGCCACACGTTTAAACCACCATTCTGCTTTAGCCTCTTCTGACATATCCAATGGATCAGTTTCCGTCACTGCTGATCCCTCCAGACTCTTTCCTGTCCACACACTTCTAACATTCATGTTTTCTGGTGTCTGTTGACCAAGGTGCGAGGTTTCAGGTCTAGGTTCATTTCTTCTAAATTTGTTATTAGTTGAATCAGTATTTGTATTTCTACTATATAGAGTTCTGTTGCCAAGAGACGATGCTGAATTCATGTTATTGTTGCTGCTTATCTGTTGGTTTCCTGTTCCTTGAACAAAATTATTACCAGGTGTGGCATTATATGTCTGTTTCACTATTGTATATGTGCTCTTTGGCTGTTGCTGATCATTTTTCTTGGTATTGCTTCTGTATGAAGCACTTTCAGGATCAAGAAAAATAGCAGCATCATAGAAAGACAAAGCTTCAACAAATTTCCTACTTTTATAAACTCTGTTACCCATGATCTTCAACTTCTCAGGATCCATTCTTGTAGAAAGAGCTCTACAAATAATTACACAGGCACGTTAAACGAAATAATGAATGATATGTGTGTATATATCACAATTTGGCTCAAAAAGTTTCACTTACACAGGCACGTGTGTATGATTCGAAATCACAATGGGGACAGAAACTACATTGCTTCTGGTAACTTCGGCAACCGTTAACCATGCAGTAAGAAACAATTGCAGATTCTTTGCATTTTTAATCCTTTCAGCTAATAGGCCAACTAAAATGCAGAATTAAATAGAGGTTATATTTTTGTTTAGATATATATTAATGCAGAAACTGAGATACGCAAAATGTTTTGCATATGTTTTAAACCAATGCAGATGCTTTTTTATTCCTTTCGGTGCAGTCCCATCTTGGTTATATCTAATTTTAGCTATAAGCAACAGTTGCAGATTCTTTGATTTTTTAATCCCATAATTCCCTGAGCATTGCCTCTCTTTTCTTTACATAACTGTCATATAATTTTCCTCATGAATTGAGCACAAAGTCTGTTGCTAGGACACTCACCATCTTTGTAGGATCTGCAACCTGTTTTTTATATGTTAAACATAGAGTCTGAAGTTCAATAAAATGAAGCTTGTGTTGTGCAAAAAGCTTCTCGAGTTTAACAAACTTTATTATAAGTTTTTCATGAAGTACCTGAGTCCTTTTCGAATGCTTCTGCACTTGCTTTACCGTGTCGTTTTTCTTGAGGTGTTTCCATCTGGCATGGCAGGTACATAGGGGTTTATAGTCACATTCTTCTGAAAATCATTTGTAGATCTTGTCATTGGATTTAAATTTCTATCCATGTCAACGCCCGATAGGCGGGCATGACTTGTAATTATTGTTTATATTTTTTGTTTTGGTAATTATTGGTTTTTAAAAATTGTGAGCAAGTACCTGAAAGCGTGTAATCTGTTAGCATCTGCACTTGTCCCACAATTCCTTTCCTGCCATCATTTTCAAAGTCAAAGACATGTTATATTATATCCTGATAGATACGTTTTAAAAAAAATAAGTAGGAACGGTCATTCTAAACTCTCTTAATGAAACTAATTTCATACCGCATATTGGAGTATCTGATACCGCATATGAAATATCAAAAAAAAACTCCAATGAATTACCTCTCGAGAAAGCTGAGTATCCATTTCTTGTAATTTCTTAAAGGCATTTTGTTCTCATCACTCATAGACCTAAAATGACAAACTAATGTTGACCTAAAACAAAGGTCAACATTTAACCCTATACATGAGGATCTTTGGTCAGGAATTAATGACATGCCTAAAATACTACTGATGTTATGCAAAAATTATGCTATACTTTCATACTGGGCCAAAAGAGCTAATGTATGCATCGCGACTCACCTAATTAGCTGGCTTATGTGTCTCTGAAACTCTATTAACGTAGGATTGGCCATAAACAACAATGTCAATAAGAGGATTTGCACCATGAACGAAAACACATGTTGCCTCTGTAGAAGCAAATATTCCAGTAAAGATAATTGCATTAGTATCATTGTGTTTTGGTAACAACCGTTAGTAAGAAAAAAAGGATGGTTAAAAGAAAATACTCTGTAAACATTTTTGGAAAGTGCATGGTTACACTTTTTTGGTGTTAAGTGAGCGTTTATATTAGCAAACAAAAAATATTGATGTTAGGGATTGAAACACTAAATTAGGAACAATGTAGTATGCGAAGCTTGATACACACTAAGCAATAAGAAAAGCTTAATGTACTATATGTTTGTAATAAGAAAAGGTTAACGTTCTATACGTTTGTATAATACCCAGTCTTGAATATCTCCTATAGGCATTCCAGCCACCCAAACTATAGTCTACATGGACCTTAAATAGGTAATAAACAAGCAATAGGATATCCAGTGCAAAGGAGAATCAGGTTCCGAGGAAACATGTAGAAAACATTACTTTTAAATATTCATTCAATAACTAAAAAACAATGCTGCAGCACCATAGAACTCATACCAAAGGGAAATACAATTACAAAACTGTCTGATCATCTGAATGTCAATGGCTTCTCCTTCTCCTCTTCTCTTTCCTACTCTTCCTCCTTTGAGATTGACGTTCTCTATCCTCATATGATGACTCCTCCTCCTCATCCTCCTTCCTCCTCCTCTTTTCTTTCCTCCTCTTCCTACCAATGTGATCATCATCTGTATCACTAGTGCTCCTCTTCACACATCTCTTCTTTGACCGACCTCTTTTTTTCTTATCCTTGGAATAGTCGTCCTCGTCAGAATCATCATCGTCTCTCTTTTTTCTTGAAGACTTTAATTTACTGGTCATCCCTTTACCATATTCTTTAGTAATAGCCCTTCCAATCACAGAATCTAAACTCTCACTCTTTTCTTCATCACTCTCATCTAAGCTCCCATTTGCACTTTTCTTCCTATGCCCTTATATTTTCTCTAAACCCGACATGACAGCAGCCCGAATGTAACTCAACAGACGTGCACTTGTGCATCATCCTGAATCTTTGTTCTCGTTGGACAAAGATAAATAGTTGCATGCAAGCAGGACATCACACTTCCAAATGGATTTCACATAAATAGATGAATTACTTAATTAGAATAATATAAGCATGCATGTCTTAAAGCTAGAGGTAGCCTTCTCAACTGGCTTAAATAAACATGAGCCAATTTGGGTCCTGTTTTATCTCTAAGAGATGTTTCAGATTTCTTACATTTATCTTTTAACATTATCAGTTATCATAAAACTTAATATAAGCATAAAATGACCTTACATCATCACCATTATGCACCATCATCTCTTACCGAATTTATTTTTTTAAGATCAACACCTCGATCTTTTGTTCGCTCCCTATAACCCAATCGATTGACATAAATTTGTTGCTTATCTGATTATGTGTTCTACAAATCCAATCATGTGAAAAGGGAAATATTAAATTCCACTGGTCTTACTAATCCATTTATGTGTTCGGGGTTCCTGAGACCAATGGCTATAAAGCTATAACATATCATATGGCTATAAAAATATGTAGAAAGTTGTAGAAGCTACTGATAACTATATTTCCAGTGAGAAAAAGATAGAACTCTTTAGTCTGGTCGGAAAGTGATGAAGAATCAGAAGAGGATATAGAGCAAGAACAACAGAAGTTGGATGATAAAATGGAGAAGTGGAGAAGACGAGGTCAGGAATGGCATGAAAAACAAAGAAAAAAGGAACATGAAAAAGAAAATGCAATAGTAAGACATGGACTTTAGAAGGGTAGTCTTATGTCAAAGAGGTTGCACCTATAGAAAATGCAGATGGTGACATGGATGTTGATGAAGACGTGGGAAGGTTCGACTATTGACCAATTCACATATATCCAATATTTCTTGCATATTATTTTCTTAATCAATTGAGCTTATGCAAACCATCGATTATTGTGCAGGCCCCAACTATCTCAGCAACAACTTATCTAAGAATGGCAAGAAGGCCTCCTATTCTTCCTTCCAACATCCTTTCTTACTCAGAAAACTTCTTATACATGCTCAATTCACAGTATGTGATGTTCTGAGTTTCTCTTGTTAATTATCTATCCAACAATAACAATTGTTATTATACTATTCAGCTAAATTCATGAAATGGTAACCAACTTTAGCATGATTGTGATATTCGCTTTATATACCTGTAGCGGTGAAAAGTCTTACAAACCAAATCCTAGGCAGCTTATGGGCTGTGGCCTCATAACAAAATAAACTGTAAAGTAAGCATGATCAAAAAATGTAATTGGTACAGAAAATAAACTACCAAAAGAATCTAAAATATTTGTTCATCCCTCTGCAACCAGCATCTGATTTGGTAGCCAGTGTTATATTTCCAAATGATGAAACATTAATTTCAATATATTTTTGTTATAAACATGAACATTACTTGTATGTTTCATCTAAAACATTGCGAATTTCCACTCTGAAATGCCATGCGATTCCTAATCTTTCAAGTGTGTCCACAATCGAAAGTCGGGCATATAAATCAAGCTTGATAAAGAATATAAAACTGAGGTATCGTGAAAGACCATATCAGGCTTATGATGCAATATCCTTGTGCCACGAAAAAAGACATGTATTTTATCTTGTTTATAAGACAGATGCTCTTCTGGTCTTCTGTCCTTAATTGAAACCTGAAAACATATACACAGTTTTTGACGTTCTTATGTAATGAGTTTAGAAGACAATGATACAAACCTGGAAGGAAAATGGAAAAAATAAATTGTTAGCCTCAATTTATTGAGTCGAACAAGGAATCTCGGTCACTCTACGATGGAGCTTCGGTCTTTAATGAGTTAATGTT
>BQNB010041830.1:0-32690 GCA_026074375.1 Tanacetum coccineum
CTTTAATTGTGACAGAATTATTATGTCTAGGTCTTAGGATGATGTAACGCCTAAGTCTTAAGAATGATATGCCACCTCGTGTGAAGAAATCATTGCACTTAATAAACAAACCAACATTCTAATCGGATTAATAATGAATAATACAATTTTCTTATATTTGGCTCGACCGCTCTTTTATCTTTTTTTTATTAGCTTGCGTGGGTTAAAGTGCCTTGAATTGATTGTAGTCACCAACGAAACCGTGCCAGTCTCTCAGGCTGAAAATCCCCTTTTCCCGTTAGAATTAGGATTTAGACTGACATAGGTTTAGAATAGAATATAATTAACATAGATTAGATAACCAAGATATTAATTAAATTGATGAATTTAACCTCGCTTCAAGTGTTCGACACCCTACTTGCCACGAAACTACTACCAATTGGGTACACTGCCCGTTAAAGTGTTGTTTTTCATTTAGTCGGCAAAATATAAATTTAAAACTTGAATCAATAAAATATACACCACACAACAAAACATCAGTCACTCAACTTATGATATTTCAACAATTTCTGATATGTTTTCTTGGTTGTGAATCCAAGCACATAAATATTCCCATATGGGTCAGTCAACCTTATCTCAGTACGCCATTGTCCTTTTGCTTCCTCTTCATTAGTATAACAGCCCTTTTAATCAGGTTTCTAGTTAATGTGTTGCAACGATACTAGTAATGAACCAAGGAAACTAACGGCCTTTTTCTAGACACTAATCTTCCAGAATGGGTTAATGACTGCTTATAGAGCTAACAATCGTTTAGCTGGATAGTTACAATTCAAATATGCTGCTGGTTTTGGACCATACATTGGTGCTCCAAACTTGTTTCTCTTAATCTCATACTCTTCTTTGTCCTCGCTATCACTCTCTGCGGTTCTTAGATAATAGGATCTTGCGGCACGGAAAGTTTGATAGCAAATTCCATCAAAAGTTGTGAAGAGTCTTTCTGGGGTATTAACTATGCCACCAATTGTATACAGGAATCCCCGACCAACTACTATCGTTGCATCACGGTCGATTGGTAAATCTTGGATTAGAAACTTAGCAATTAGGTTGGTGAGCCCCACTTGACAAAGAACATTCATAAGTATTCCCATAGCTTTTGCCTAGGTATGATTAATCATTGTGATCCCTCTGTCGACATTTTTATCTCTTCTCTTCCTAACTGCTCATAAATCTGATAAGGCATGGTATTGATATCTGACCCAGTATCAGCCAATGCATTTTTGTTGACTTTGCCCTCAAGTCTGATAGGAAATATAAATGATTTGGGGTCGTCTTTCTCTTTCAACACCTCACCTTGGACTTTAATTATTGCTTTTTCCTCTTCTTCCACAATCATTTCATCTAATTCCACTTTGTCCTTCCAAATCTCATCGAGCACTTTTATGTACTTGTCATTATAAGACATTGTCTCAAGTACTGGCCTCACTTCCTCTAACAAAGCAAACTTCTGGCTAATTCTTAGTGCCAACACTTCCTTTGCTGCCTCTTCTTGAGTCAAATGCCTACCAGTTGATGAAGATGGTCCGATATCTTGGTAGAACAAGTTAAGATTCTCCATTGCTCTCTTCTTATTGAGGCCACTTTTCCCCATTTTACATACAAATGGTGGAAGTCCTTCTCCCTCCAATTGTGGTATATCATCAAAGTTGAAATCAAGTAACTGATCCTAATCATCCATACTCTTTTCTGTCTTCTCAGAATCATCTTCCAACATATCCTGTTCGAGATAAACAGTGATCACCCTGCTACCGAAGTCAACAATTCCATTAACTAGCCTCATGAACGATCATCCCAAAATAACTCTAGGCTCTACATCGTCTTCCTTTGGATTGATGATGAATTTAATAAAGTAAAGCTCTCCTTTCAAGGCAACCATAGGCTCTTTTTTCACTACCTTGTTTCCTTTCTTAACCTCATAATCCAAACATAGCTTCACTGCGTATTCATTTGATATCAAGTTTTCATCAAATGCCAAATTGATCTCACCATCGTATGCTTCCAAGCCATTTACGAAGCATAGTGCAATATACCATTCACTTACTTCGTCTGTTTCCATTTTGTAAAAACTAAGTGCTTTTGTCACCTTGTTTTCCTTACTACCAGCTGTGTCCGTGTACTCAGGAGCATCCCAATCTCCATGCCCCTCAACTTTCTCACTTGGTGATCCATAAACGTTCTCTCCTAAGCAAATCCTTCCAAGACTCGAAGTTGGATCCATAATTCTTATAAAATAGCACAACATTAGAACAGCCATTAGTGGGTTAATTAAAACAGATAATAGTATCTTTTTACACTTACACATTATCAACAAACGGATAGCAATTTTTTAATTCAGGCAATTTTCGTATAAAAACAAAGAAACAAGCACTATGTTTGGTTCCAGACAGGGAAGTGCGACACACTTCGGATGAAGTGCGGCGTACTTTCTGAGTTTTCCCAAATCCTTTGTGATTTTTCAGAAAAACCGGCGCACTTAGGGGTAAGTGCGCCGTACTTTTAAAACTTTCACTTTTTAAATTTTTAAAACTTTTTATTTTAGTATTTTTATATTTCTTATCTTCATTATTATCAAAATATCTGTTAAACATAGCAAATGTCAAGTTTTTTAGCACATCGACTATCATATAATTTTTATAAATCTCTATAATTTTTTTAAATTTTCATTTTTTTTCATTTTGTAGGCAATCAGAGTAAAATAAGCGACATGTAGCAATTAAGAAATACATGTAGGCATTCAGAAATTCAAACAGATAAGCTATGAAGTAGTTTTTTTTTTATTTTTCTTATTTTAATGTACAAATTATGATAATATAAGATTTCGACAATTATGAATACAAGGAATAAATTCCACATTTTCAAATGGTCAAATTACAGTTTATGGGGTTTATGGGGTTTTGGTGTTCTTTTTCTTTTTGAAAATTGGTTTTCGTTTGTGAAAGGTGCATGAACTATGGCGTACTTGGTATAAGTACGGCGTACTTTCTGTAATTACAGAAAAACCGAAGCACTTTGGGTATGTGCGGCGCACTTTCTACAGAAAATTGGTTCAGTTTGCCAGAAAACCGTACGATGATTTTTGAAAATTTAGTTTGTAACACAATGATGACTTATTCAAGAATGATTTTAATCCCCGGCAGCGGCGCAAAAAACTTTGATGTGTTATAAAAGCTTTAAATTTATAGTTCTAGTTTTATCCGATTTCCAACTAACACACGAGTAAGTACAAACCCCCGTTTATAGTATAGGTTAAGGGTAAGACCAGGTCATTCCACGGGATTGGTTATTCTAAAAAGGGTCGATTGTATAACGAAAAGGTTTATCTTATAGACTGTCACGATCTAAAGATTTCAAAGTATTTCAAGATTAAAAGTAATATTTATTTGGACTTAGAGCAATGATCATGAACAAGAAAACAATCAAGCAACATGAATTTAAGCATAAAAGCATGAAAAGATGGATAATCATTCATACAATTAACTATTTTATATATTAAAGGATCCTTTCGGCCTTTAATCTTTAACATATAAAACGCATTAAGATTGATTCAAGTATGAATATGATAATGATAATTTCTCTTAATGAAGTTCGTTAGACATATGATCAACTGTTAAACATCTTCATTTTCGGGTTGATAAACATTTCACTAGTTAATTCTCACAAAACTAATATCGAAATGCCATAGACAAACAATGCGAAATATAGATATATTGGTGGAATATTTTGACCTATCTCCAACAAGTATGAATAATCAAACATTAACAAGTTACCGGATATTTAAACATCGAATTCATTATCATCACATTCATAAGCATATGTCAAAACTTGTTCATAACATTGATCATGATAGCCTAAATAAATATAAATTACTACTCTATGTTCATAACAACAAAACACATAACAAGCATCATAGATTTAGAAAACATTATATTCAAAGGGAATAATGTGTTTATACCGATTCTACAAGCAAATGGTATGGTTTATTATAAGAACTTCTTCGATCCAAACACTAGTTAACCAAAATTTCTACTAGCAAAACTACTCCTCCACCACTCTTGGCCTGAATTTCATACCTCTGACATGATTACAACCTGGAAACTATAAAGATTCAGAGAATACTTCAAGTTTCCCAAAGAACAATTTCTAACTTGCTAGAGAAACTCCCCTAAGAACTTCTAATGCTTATTGAGAGATGATTGTAAGAAATGGGATCAGAAAAACACTAAATTCCGTGCCCTATTTATAGCACAAGATTAGGGTATCAGTTAGTGTTAAGGGAATTTGGAAGGTTAATCATTATATCAATCATAATCATTTCCTTGTAACTACAGGAGAAGTCCGCCGCACTTGTATAATTGTGCGCCGCACTTTGGTGTGTAATTAAATTGCATTTATCCCGCCATGAAGTGGGTTGCACATAGGGAAAGTTTTCCGTACTTCGTCACTTTTCATTAATTCTTCATTTATTTCCCTTCTAGATTCTTCCTTTAACGACCATTAGTGCTTTTAACGGATTTCTTTGACACTTTTGGTCCTTTTCGTCATTCTTGGCCCTAAAACAATTATTATACCAACAAACAATCAAACTTGCAATATTTCATGCGTTAACATATATATTTGACATATTTTTAAGGGATATTTTATGTATATTTGGAGTGTTATCAAAGGCCATCACCGATCAATTAGCAGGATCACTTCCTAGTGACACGGTTAAGAATACAAAACTGAATACATCTCCAGTTTTGTCTGCTCGTTCTTACCCAACTGAAGACCAGCAGTGCTCAACCCAAATTCACAGTTCGATCAATGCCATCACAATATGTCCCAAGCAACCAAACAAACCTCAAAACGACGAGTCGGGAGGAGAAGATCGAGAAAAAAAGAAGCAACCCAAAAAATATCAACACCACCCACCTTCACCTCATGATCCATCAATTTCTTTTATCATAGAAAAGGTTCGTAAACTTAATTTGTTCCTTGAATCGTCCGGCTGGGTTCCTCAATCATCCGACACCGAAATTGTTTGCACGAAGGGGGACGATGGGGAAGTCATGTTTATTGAAATAATTAGAAAGAATGATGACTCTAGTGAAGAAAGACCCAAAGATAAGGGGGGTACGACGATTGAAAGATTAGAGGTAGAGTATTTTGACACATTCCCAACTAGGAGCAAACTAGCATATCATAGGTACCTAACGAGTGGCCTGATTCCCTCCTTATTTCTTAGAAACCCTATCATCACTAAGGGATGTCCATCAAACCTTAAAATACCCTACAACATTGGACACGTAGATGTTGAAAAAGCCTACATAGATCTCAACTCCCCTCTGAACGTCATGACCTGAATGTTGTATAATTAGATCATGAGAAGAAAACTCGACCCTAAGGAAAATACTAATAGAGGGGTGAGCAACTTCATAGGAAGGATTAAAGGGATGCATGTCTTTGTAGGAAACTTCACTTATGTCCCAGACTTCATAATTGTTGAAGATATTAGCTCAATCATAGACCCTAGGCTGTCACAAGTAGTACTAGGAAAACCCTTTGTTGATGTATCCAACATGACTCATGACCCACCCAAAGGAGTAGTGAAATTCATAAACGGAACTGATGAAATTGCTTATAAAATTCCCCATAAGATAGAGCAATACAAATCGTTATCAAACTTAGAAAAAGAACACACAAAATTGGTCTACCTTAGAAATGAGGAAGATAAGAGAAGAGGAGTGGAATATGTGATGAGCAAAATATTAGGATTTTATAAAGAATGCTTGGAGCTCAGATCCGAATATGCGACTGGAATGGATGATGAAGGTGAAGTCACGTAAGGACTTGTGACTGCGAGTTTAGCTACAAGACTCGTAAATAAAGAAAAACGCTTTTTAGGAGGCAACCCAATATTTACTTTCTCTCATTTAGGAGTGTCTTATGTTTTATTCTTTATTGTTTGTTTTATTATGTTTAAATCATTTTGTAATCATGCTTTGTTTGTTTGTAACTTTGTCTTATCTGCAATCAAAGGTATTTTGAATAAAATAAGTGTAGGGGGATATATCCCGTTTTTAGAACAAAATTCAAACATTTAAAATAAATTGTTTATATTAAATCGTGTCAGTTTTGAGTCATATGATTGTAATGATTAATTCCAGGTTTTTATGCAGTGCTTTCTTCATATTTAACTATAAAAATTCGAAAATTTTCAAGTATTTCTGAAAAATAAAATGTGTAATATTTAAAATTTGTAATTTAGTTGTAAACCTGCAGAAAACCTATGATTATATCATCACTTTCATCCTATCTTTACTGCTTTCATAGAGTCTAAACCCTAAACTCTAGTTGTATTTATCATTCACCCATGGATTTTACGCTTGGTGTAGTTGTCTTTGTCTTTGATTACAGGTTATATTTGACAAGAAGAAGCTTAGAAGTTCTTAGGAAGTTTTCATTGGATGACTATTGGAGGATGATTTAACCAGTTATCGCATGTTTCTTCTCCATTATTGAGCAAACCAGGGAGTACTAGTTTCTTTTACTTGTTTTGTTTTCCTTTTATTCGTTTATTCGGGTACTTCTATAGAACATTGAGGATAATGTTTAACTTAAGTGTAAGGAGGAAATAAGCCTTAGAAACAATTCTTTCATTTGCCATTTGCTTTGTTCCTTAAAATGATGGGTAATATATCAAAACATAGCATAAAAAGGCAACTTTAACCAAAATTTAAATTTTTTTATGACACATACCGACAAAAACCGAGTATTAATAACGTCTCATGGATAAGAATTTATATGACTAGCACAAAAACCCTCAGAATTCCACCCCAAAAATGTGAGGTTCGCCTTTAGAATATAGGAATTCGGGTATCCATTATTGATACCCAAGATAGTTTATACCTTTAGCTTGTTCGAGTTAAGGTTTGAATGCAATCATATGTGTCTATTCGGTCGTTAAGGATGTGTACGTATGGTCTTTGTCGCCTTTTCTGGAACATTGGCATTGGTATTAAATTATATGAGTGTATCGATAGTATATTAAATTCTAGAACTTGTTTTTGTGATGCATCCCAAGACCACATAGTGAGTATTAGTATTTGCTAGATAAGAGGCACTAGGATTAACCCATGTTTTAAACCTGTAATTGTTATGATGGTCATACCGATCGTATAACTACCCCACACCCTTGCCATGCATTCATTTTTAGTGCAGGATACCCCTAGTACAACCCTCTGAGCCTATTCTTTTTCACGGTTCTTGTAATTTTCTGGTGGATTCCAGATTATTAATAAAGAGCATTGTCATCCTTTAACCAATCGTTATACCCAAATCGCCTTAGCCTACCTTGTATGTACTCGCTTTTAGTACATTATTGTTTTTACCCAAGTTAATTATTGAGTACACGGTTGCTAAGTCCTTATCCTTGTAAATACAGTTTTGGGACGATTAGGATTCATGGTAGTATTTATTTCGCGAAAGAATGGGAAAGAAAAGTTAAGTCAATACCCTTATATGTTTGTCTAATGATCTTCATGTTATGTTGATCCATCTCAATTCGGGTCATAGAAGAGTTCATTTGTAAAGTATGTAAAAGTTCAAGTGTAGGGGTGCATCTATAAGCCCCTAGTGATGTATTATGTTATTAAAAAAATTGAAAAGAAAAAGAAAGAGATTGATGTAGAGTTGTGTAGAGTTTGTATATCTTCGTCCGAGTCTTGGCTTAGCAACCAAACCAACATGTATTCTTATAAATAATTAGCTAACCCTTCCACTCCAAATTCACCCAAAGCCACCCAAATGTATCTCATCCGTTTCCGTATATGTTATCTTACACCTACAACCCACAACCCTTTAAAAGACCTCTTTGATAGTAATGAATAATGCTTGCGCCTAGCGATGGAGGTTTGATCTTTTACCAAGCCTATGGTAATTTATATGCTATAACAGGTAATTAGTGTTGATTTTCTGTTTCCCCATTATGTTATAATTTATTATACACCCGAGAGAAAGAGAGAAACCCAAACACTTATGTGAGGTGCTAGTATATACTTTTCGTGCTTTTAATTACGAGGTCTAGAAGGCTGTATTGTAAAATGCTTTTAAAGAGTAGGTTAAATGACTCTAATATTGCTATTGTCTAGGCAAAAAATCCTATTTGCTTGAGGACAAGCAAATCCTAAGTGTAGGGTATTTGATGAGGTATCATTTTATACACTTTTTAGGGGTTATTTAACCCTTTAAATCATGCAAATATGCCCAAATTATGTGCTTAATCGCTCATTTTTAGGTTTTTAGCACTTAGATGGCATTTGGAGGAAATACGTGTAACTTGGGCTCATTTGGAGAAGAAGCGGACAAGATTACGAACCTAAACCAAAATCATGAAGAATTATTCATATAGAGCGTGAAGACGGTGTCACAGTCATAAAGCGACGCCGTCGTGATCTATCCAGTGATGGCGTCAGAGATCTAGCAATGGCGTCAGGACGTGGCCAACTTAAAGAGGATCTAGAGTCATCCATATGGAGACGGCGTCAGGACTTCAACGCAACGCTGTCACAACGATATCTCTATAAATACAAAACCGTTTTTAGGGTTTTAAGTGTGTAACTTTGTATAACTTTTGGGAGAAGAACCCTAGTCTATGTAGCAGCTTTTAAGTTCGATTTAGGGCCTCAAAACCCTATTGTAACTACCTTTAATCCATGTTTTAATCAAGTAAGAGTGTTTATCATTAATAATTCAATATGTCTATGTGTTGTGTGATTGATCTATGTTCTTGCTTTATCTTTAACATGCTAGGCTAAACCCTCATTTGTATGTACTTATGATTGAATGAAAGTCGGATTGTAGATCCTATTACTGTTGCTTCTTATGATGGATGTGCGCGTTAGGCTTTCGAAAACTAGCCATAAGATATTAAATTGGCATAAACGTCAAGGGAAATGCGAGAAGTGTAGAAAGGATACCATCGGTAACAATCTTTATACTACCTTACCCCTAATATGGTTGATCCCTCTTAAGATATTTCACATGCATTTAATATACTCTTAAGGGACTTGTAACAGTCTTCATACTACCTTACTTGTGTGTTGCCTTAACGGAATATTAAATAGATGGCGGGTTTGTGTAATTCGTTCATGACTTAGGAAATACTTACACAGATCATCAGAAGTGTGACAAGGTAACAAGATTAGGAGAAGCAATCTGATAAGTAATGCATGATTAAGTAAATATATTATTTTATCATAAAGTTATCATCAGTAGAATATATTATAATTAGTTTAGTAATTAGTTAAACAAACCAACCTCTCAAACCATAGATTTACTTGCTTTCTATTAAATATAAAAACACAAAAATAATCTTCTCTCAACCCTTAGAATTCTGTTAGACTGTGATCAAGCCTTCCCAACCTATTCCCCTAGAAAACGATAACAACCCCTGAGTCTTGCCTATACTACACTGCAACGATTAGGTACACTGCCTAGGGAGTTGTAAAACTTCATGCTAAAGTCCTACGACAACCACATCAAGTTTTTGTCCACAAATCAAACTCTTATCCCTTACACCCTTCAGGTACTTAGCAAGCCAATAGGGGATGTTGCAAACGACCTCATTGGTGTAGATGCAATACAGATAGTAGAGGTCAATCTCTGTGACTCGATTGGTGCTTTCTTTCCTTCCTGATATGGTTATTCCTATGCATCGGTGGGCAAGCCTGTCCTTTGGGTCCCTGATGGACTTCACCTTCGTGTTCCTCACATTGAAACCCCCCTCTCCAATGTTTGGCCAAAATTCCAATAGCATGAGGTTTGCCTTAACCGTTTATGCCCTACTTAGTCTACTAAGGGTTGCCCTATCCTTTGACTATTGCTTGGTGTATAAACCAACTCTCCATCCAAACTCTAGGAGAGACAATTCCCTTTTCTCACCCCCAATCTAAATGTAATACCCAAATGTTGAGGATCATACCTATAACGGGAAGAATCAAACTCAAATGAAGAGAAGAATTCCCGGACCAACTCTCGATAGACATGTTCATTGATTTGGAAGAGATTCATCCACTGAGGACCGGCGAAAGGGTCGGTGTTGATGAAGTTGAGGAAGGAACGCGCAAGACCTTGGTTGATTGTTAATACAAATAATGTCTAAAAACGTTATTTATTTTTTTTGACCTCTCAACGTTTTGATAATAACAAAATGTAAAAACTTTTACGATAAAATTAAATGTTTACAAATTATTAATCGTAAAATTCCATTTCTATGATTAGTAATCACTTAAGGTATGAACAAACAAATCATTAAGAATGATTAGTAATCAAGAAAATATTTTTCTCTTATCCATTACATTTTTACAAAAGAATTTCACAAAATTAATTATACAAAATATTTTCTAATTAAAAGAAAAGTTTTATTAAAAACTTAAAATTTAAAATTCAAATTTTTCCTCCAAAACGGAAGCTTTTATACCA
This sequence comes from Tanacetum coccineum, assembly GCA_026074375.1. NCBI lineage: Eukaryota > Viridiplantae > Streptophyta > Magnoliopsida > Asterales > Asteraceae > Tanacetum > Tanacetum coccineum. The sequence goes on from BQNB010041830.1 coordinate 10,498, forward strand.
TATACAACCTTCCCTACAAAAAGACAAAAAAGGGAGCGTGGTCTACCTGGCGGCCCCCTTATATATCTGGGACAGTCGGGACCGCCGCCAGTGACCATTGGATTTTCCTGCCTATAAATACTGCTCCATTCCTTGCAGAAAATCAAACTTCTTTGCACGAATTTTCTTACACTTCTTTCTCTCTCTAAAAACCTTCTTTGTCTCACTAAATATCTTGATCACTAACATCTCTTGATCTTGTTTAAAGTGATCTAATCTCTTCTTCTCATCTCTTCCCTTTCATTCATGCAAGAGAAGAACACTCGTATTCACCAAGAAACGAAGTGTTGATTAGTAATCTCTCCTCTTTTCTTCTAAGTATCAAATCTCTATTGTGATTATCTTATGTATTTGTGTGATTCGGATATTGTGTAAATCCGATAGTGTAGATCTAGTGATCATGTATTTATTATGAAGTGGTAGATTGGTTCTAGCTAAGATTAGGACTCGACATCTAGCTTAGTGTCAAAAAATAACGTAAGCGATGTGCAAACGGTTTTCTCTGCCTGAAGGGAACTTGTTGACATAGTAAAATCTCGAGTAGGATACTCAGGGAGTGGAGTAGGGCGCAGAAGAGCTTCATAGCTGAACCAATATAAATCTTGGTGTCTTGGTTTGATTGTTCCTTCTCTCATCTCCTTATATTGTTGTGATTGTTATTTTCCATTAGTTTAGATATTTACTTAATTGATTCATTTTGTTGGTTGGTTAAACATACTACTCGAATCTAAGTATTTTGAAAGCAAAGGTTTTTTAAAACGAAAACAAACCTGTAAACTATTCAACCCCCCATTCTAGTTTCCACAATTGGTATCAGGAGCCAAGGTCACTCAAGATTTTTAAAATATACTGTATTTTAAAGCTTGGATCGATCTATAGATTCCGACAAATATCTAAAAGGGAAATCTATGCAAAGACCACCACTCTTTGAAAGTGATTTATTTATTTATTAGAAAATAGATTCGAGACATATGTTAAATCAAAAGATCTAGATCTTTGTCATGTTATTAACAACGGTGATTTTCAACCCATTCAACAAAATCTGGAAACCAAATTAGATGAGGTTATCCCTTTTGAAAAACAAAGCGATGATCTTAAAAAGAGACTCGTGAAAAATAACGAAGCTAAAATGGTTATTTATAATGCTTTGCCTAGAAAAGAATATGAAAGAATTTTCATGTGTAATACAGAAAAAGAAATTTGGAAAACATTGTTAATTACCCACCAAGGTAATAGTTAAGTCAAAGATAATAAGATCGACCTTTTGGTTCAACAATATGAACAATTCATCATTTCTGAAGACGAATCTATAGATAGTGCTTTTGCTAGATTTAATACTATTATTACTAGTTTAAAAGCTCTTGATGAAGGTTATTCTAGCAAGAACTATGTTAAGAAATTTCTTAGGGCTCTACATCCTAAATGGAGAGCAAAGGTCACGACATTTGAAGAGTCAAAAGACTTAACATCACTATCTCTTGATGAACTTATCAGGAACCTCAAAGTTCACGAAATGATCATCAAGAAAGATTCCAGTTGAGGGTGATTTTGTAAATACTTCGATTGAGGGTTTCAATCACTCATTCGATCGATTTTACACCTTGATATACTCTCTAATCATAAACCCTAACTCAATTTTATCATTCATCATCAAAACCGAAAACAATGTCGAACCCTAAGTTTGCTGAAGCCCATAATTTAGTTGCGTTTTTGGAGAAACCAGAAGAATGTAGTGGGTTTGAGGAGATTATTGATTTCCTAAACGCAAGTTATGTCCAATATGCATTAACAGTTAATCCAATCATTTATACTACATGTATTGAACATTTTTGGGCATCTGCCAAGGCTAAAATTGTTAATGGGGCACGACAAATACAAGCCCTAGTAGACAAAAAAAGGTAATCATCACTAAGACTACTATAAGGAGTGATCGTAAGTTGGATGATACTAAAGGAATAGATTGTCTACCCACTGCTTCAATTTTTGTAGAACTAGAAAGAATGGGTTATGAACATCTTACTCAAAAGCTTACTTTCTATAAAGCTTATTTTTCATCCCAATGGAAAAATTTTATCCATACCATACTGCAATGCCTTAGTGCTAAGACTATAGCCTGGAATGAATTTAGTAGCACTATGGCATCTGCTATCATATGTCTTGCCATAAACCAAACATTCAACTTTTCCAAGTACATTTTTGACAATATGGTGAAGCACTTGGAGGGTGGGGTTAAATTTCTCATGTATCCAAGGTTTGTGTAAGTCTTCCTGGACAAACAAGTTGAGGGGATGACCAGACATAAAGAGGTTTATGTTACACCTTCCCACACCAAGAAGGTGTTTGCTAATATAAAGAGACCAGGAAAGGGTTTTTCTGGAAGAGTCACACCTCTAATCCTAACAATGATGATTCAAGCTTCAGAAGATATGGGTAAAGATTCAGCTGCTCCTTTTGATTCTTATTCTACACCCATTATTTCTCAACCATCATCATCTAAACCTCAAAAGAAGAAGTCAAAGAGGAAACAGAGGAAAGATAGTGGTCCTACATAGCCTATCACTGACGAGGCTCATGTATCTACCCCTTCCTATGATCCACCTCAAAGTGGTGAGGATAGTATGCAACTTTCTGAATTGATGAATTTATGTACCAGCCTACAAGAGAAAGTCCTTGATTTGGAGAAAGCCAAGACTGCTCAAGCAAAAGAGATTGCTAGCTTAAAGAAGAGAGTCAGGCAATTAGAAAGGAAAAGGAAGTTAAGAACTCCAGGGCTCAAGAGATTAAGGAAGGTTGGTTCAACTAGCAGGGTAGAATCCTCTAATGATGTTAGTTTGGGTGCTCAGGAGGATGCATCCAAACAGGGGAGGAAAATTATTGATCTTGATGCTGATACAGAAGTGACTTTGGTGGATGAGACTTAAGAGATGAATAAAGATAACCTAATGTTTAATACAAGTGTGTTGGAAGAGCAGAAAATTAAGTTTGAAAAGGTGGTTGAAGAGCCTGTAGTTAGTGTTGCTACAACTACAAAGTCAATTCCAGTTAGTGCTGTTGATCCAGTTACTACTACTGGTGAAGTAGTTACTATTGCCAGTGCCAGTGTTGAAATTCCAAATGAATTGACTCTTGCTCAAACTTTGATTGAGATCAAAACTGCAAAACCCAAGCCTGTTACAACTGCTGTTACAACAGTTACATCTGTTAGACCAAGGGCTAAGGGAATTATATTTCATGATTAGGAAGAACAAGTAGTTGCATCTACAAAAATATTTTCTTCTTCACAATCACAACTTCCACAAGTAAAAGACAAAGTCAAAGGAAAAATGGTGGAGCCTGAAAAGCCATTAAAGAAGAAACATCAAGTTGCTCTTGATGAAGAAATAGCTAGAAATCTTGAAGCTCAGATGCAAGCTAAACTTATAGAAGAAGAGAGGCTTGCAAGGTAAAAGGAAGACGAAGCCAATATAGCTTTGATTAAATCATGGGATAACACATAAGCTATGATGGTGGCAGAATTTAGATTAGCTCAGAGACTACAAGCAGAAGAACAGGGAGAGATAACCATTGATGTAACACCCCCAATTAGGGTCGCAGCAGAATAATGAGTCTCGGAGTGTTACTTCATAGATCAATAGCACAAGATATGAGAACGACCTCTAAAAGAGTCGTTTAAAATACGATACATTGGATTTATTAAAATTGTTTAATACAAAGCGCAACGGCTTAAATTGTTTAACATTTGATAACAAAGATTTTAGATCATAACAAAAATTCTAAGATGTAATGACTCCAAATCTTTTATGCATGACTCCCCAAAAGAGTATCCCCAATGTATCCTTAGCACCTCGTGCCTCATTGACCTGAGAAAACATGCTTTAAAACGTCAACATAAAGTTGGTGAATTCATAGGTTTATGTAAATATAATGTAGGACCGCAAGATTTCCAAGTGTATGATAGTGCAACAGATGCAACATCACAAAGTGTAATTACGTTTCCCTAAGCTCATGACACTGAAGCTCGACATGTATGAATTGCAATAAAAATTACCAACATTGCCCGTGATGAGTTTCTAACCCGCAACATCCTAAATCTGACATGGTATACATTCGTTGGTTCTCTCCGTGACACCAGTGAGAGCTACTCATCCGAATGGGGATGTCAATCCTAAATAGATCTATTTATAACATTCGCGCTCACACAAAGTAATTGACAGTTCATGATAATGGGCACAGTGGGTTATCGCTACTTAGGCAAACACGTAATCATGATAAAATGTACACTTGCATCCAATTTGTAAAACAATGCATGTATCTCACCCCAAAAGTTGTAAATCATTGATATAGTAAAACATGGGGCTATGAACTTACCTTAGTAAGTAGTCCTCCGTGAATGGTAATATACCCAAGTATGGTAAGTGAATCGCACCGTCAAATACCGAAGTAAATATGGCCAGTCTTAGTCTACAAGTTTAGGCTAACGACTTCACGTATAAACTACAATAATTTGCTAATTTATATATATATATATACTGTTATCACTTGTGTGGTGATGTACACGTTTATTGTATTCGTTTTCCTTGTTTGCTCTTAGGAAGATGTACGATTATATACTTTTAAGTTTACATGGTGTTTTTATTAATAATAAGTACATCTATTTATTATTCGCGTGACTTTAGTTATATAATTACCCGTATTATACCACGACTAGTCCTATACCATGTGTGTTCATTTAAATCACTTAATTATACAAGATACCCTTAGGTTTTCATTAGTGGCAAAAATAGTCCCTATACTTAAATAGCAGAATATTTACCGTTTACACCCCTAAGTTTCTATGTTGCTATGTTTAGTCCCTCTATTTTACAAAAAAATACATTTTAGGTTCTTATGAGTTCCAAACACTCCCTTAAGTTGAGGAATGTCAAAAACAGTTCTATTAATACACTAGCAGTGTAACAATATGCTAGCAATACTAACTCTTCTAGTAGAACTAACTTCTGCTAGCAGTACTAACTCTGCTAGCAGTACTAACTTTTGCTAGCAGTACTAACTCTGCTAGCAGTACTAACTTCTTAAGCTTGTCAGTATTAACTTATACCTTAGCTCGTATCATACAACCCATCAGTGAGTTAACAAATTCATTATAGTTTGTTTGAGCTCGTTTTGGACACAAGACGCGGCTATGGTCTTGCTAACTTATTTCAACATATCCCAAATAGTAACAATGATTTACAATTGTATTGCATACCAATTAAGGTAGAGAGGACAATTATAAATATTGTTATATCAATTAACTCAAAAACCCCATAAAACTTTAACCACAAATCGATTTCTTGAAAATTAGGGTTTTAGGGTTTCTTCAAAAACCTTGTAGATCCTAGATCAAGAGCCCCATGGCTCTGATACCACTTGATGAAAATCGTTTTAAGCTCATCTAGGATAGTTTTACAGATAATATTGAACACGCAGCGGAATAATAAGAAAGCAATATTATCAAACAAGGTTTTCTTCATTGAACGTTTCCCTATTACCCCAACTATAACTTGGGGCTACACCAACTACTATGGTGTACTAACTAACTAACTAACTAATATACAAAGCACACACACTTTGTAATCAGACTCTCATTGGAGAAGTCTGTGTTTTCTATGGATGGATGTAAAACCTATGAGTCTATGTCTCTTTATATAATAGAGACCATAAGACGTTACAAAGGAATTCTAATAAAACACATTAATGACATTAATTATCATTAATATGATGAGATTGACCACATTAATGACATTAATTAGTATTTATCATCACACGTTTAAGTTACATCTTGTAACTTCCCAATCATTAATTTGTAGTCAAACTCCAACATATCATATTAATTCCTTCTTGTTTCATTTATCTTCATATAAGCATATGTAGTTTTGTAATCATCAAATCTTAGATCCCAACAATCTTCCCCTATTTGATATTACAAAACAATCTCCATGAATGAAACAATCTTCAAAGCTTCCCCTTGACTTAAGATCTCCTTGAACATGCCACCACATAAAATAATAAGCTGCAAATCACGAATCTTCTTCCCCTTTTTGTAATCATCCAATAGGGGTCATCTGTAGATAAGCAACTTGTGAACACTTCCCCTTAAGTGGTACATGTAGATGGTTAAACATGTTAACAATAAGCTTCCCCTGAAAGTATGCTAACCATCTCTTGAATCTCGAACTCAGTAGGCTCTATGTAGTGATCACTGATGAAGAAAATAGAGTATAACGAATTTGATGAAGAAGTAGAATCTCCCAAACTTGTGTCTTATATCTTGTACTATCCACGACGTTGAACTCATACTCCTAATGTATAAGCAGACCGCGATCTCTTGACAAAATCCTCATTCTCTATGAGACACATGACTAAAGTGATAGCAAATGTGAGCATTGAGCACCCTAAGAAAAATCACACATTCCTAGATTTTGCAAGTCTTCGTCACCATACAAAACAAACAAGTTACCTCCTGCTAAAAGGTATGATAAGAACACGCATCTGTGAAACTCAACTACAATATCAAATAAGTGATAATCAATCATCTTCGTAATCACCTCTTCAAATAATCTCCAAAAACGAGCCTTTTAAATGTTTAAGAACATTTAAAAATCAATCTGTTAACTTCCCCTTAAACTAAGCATTCGAGATCCAAATCCATCCAAAAACCAAAATTCATGTATTACCCGATATCTGATAAAGCAAGCAGTACGTTCTAAGATATCGGATAACACTAGCGGTACTTTCACAAACAGCAGCGGTACTTTGATCTTTCAGCGGTACTTTGATCTTTCAGCGAGCAGTACTTTAATATAGAGAGAAGTACCTTGAATAATGAATGAGAAGTACCTTCGAACAGTACCTTCGAGCACTCGAACAGTACTTTCCATAAACCAAGCATCATCAATGATTCTTTTAAAATCATGGCTTCATCACCATACAACCTGCTGTAACATTCATTATCTTCGCACCATGAAACCTTGAATCCTAGATCGAGAGCCACAAGGCTCTGATACCAATTGTTAAAAATCGTTTTAGCTCATCTAGGATAGTTTTACAGATAATATTGAACACGCAGCGGAATAATAAGAAAGCAATATTATCAAACAAGGTTTTCTTCATTGAACGTTTCCCTATTACCCCAACTATAACTTGGGGCTACACCAACTACTATGGTGTACTAACTAACTAACTAACTAACTATGGTGTACACACACACACCTTTACTATTCGACTCTCATCAGTCGATGTTTCTATGAATGTAAAACCTATGAGTCTATGTCTCTTTATATAATAGAGACCATAAGACGTTACAAAGGAAAGTAATTAAATGCTTTGACCATCTAATTAAATGCTCATAAATGACTAATTAAATGCTCATAAAAGACATTTAATTATTATCATCATACGTTTAAGTTACATCTTGTAACTTCCCAATCATTAATTTGTAGTAAACTCCAACTATTCATAATTAATTTCCTTATTGGTTTATTTCATCCTTCAATAAGCATATGGTGTTTTGTATCATCAAATTTACAATCCCAACAATCTTCCCAAGTTGATATTACAAAACAATCTCCCTGAATGCAAACATCTTCAAAGCTTCCCTTTACTTAAGATCTCTTGAACATGCCACAACATAAAATAATAGCTGCAAATCAGAATCTTCTTCCCTTTTTGTAAAATTATCATAGGGGGTCATCGTAGATAAGACCAACTTGTGAACACTTCCCCTTAAGTGTACATGTAGATGGTTAATAATCTTAATCTATATGCTTCCCTGAATCCCTTTATGTTTACATCTCTTGAATCTCGAACTTTGTAGGCCTATGTTGGATATAATGACGAATTCTGAGTATAACGAATTTGATGAGAAGTAGATAATCTCCCAAAATATTGTGTCTTGTCTTGCACTATCTATGTGTCGTCGAAATAATACCAACGACCAATTATAAGTATGTGCACAATCTCTTGAACAAAATCCTCATCTATATGAGACATGTAGCACTAAACGTAACTCATTTAAGTGATAGCAAATGTGAGCATTACGCACTAAATGTTAGATCACACACTTCCTTGCTAGATTTTGTAAAGTATCTAGTCAAACATTGATGGCACTCAAAATGTTACTCCTGCTAAAAGGTATGTTATAAGAACACGCGCATGGTGAAAATCATACTTCTATACTTTTTTAAGTGTATAATCACATCATCTTCGTAATCACACTCTCATTAAACTCACTCCAAAAACGAGCCTTTTAAATGTTTAAGAACATTTAAAAATCAATCTGTTAACTTCCTCTTAAACTAAGCATTCGAGATCCAAATCCATCCAAAAACCAAAATTCATGTATTACCCGATATCTGATAAAGCAAGCAGTGCGTTCTAAGATATCGGATAACACTAGCTCGGGGGAGAGAGGACTTGGAGTGGATGGCGGAGATGGGCGGTACGTTCACAACAGAGCGGTACTTTTAATTTCAGCGGTACTTTGATCTTACGCTAGCTGTTCTTTAATTTTAGAGAGCTGTAACCTTCGAATATGATTGAGAAGTACTTCGAACTACGTACCCTTTTGAGCACTCGAACTAGTACTTTCCATAAACCAAGCATCATCAATGATTCTTTTAAAATCATGGCTTCATCACCATACAACCTGCTGTAACATTCATTATCTTCGCACCATGAAACCTTGAATCCTAGATCGAGAGCCACAAGGCTCTGATACCACTTGTAGAGAATCGTTTAGCTCATCTAGGATAGTTTTACAGATAATATTGAAACACGCGCGGGAAATAATAAGAACGCATATTATCAAACAAAGGTTTTTATCTCTTAGCGTTAGTATAGGAAGAGATAAGCATTATCTCTTAACGCGTTTAGGGTTCCTTAAGCTTATAAAAGGAACGTAGTATAGTTTTGTAAAAAGATCGGTTGATTGAGTATTCACAATCAAATAGTAATAGTAATAGCAAATTCTAGTATTTGTTCTTGTGCTCATCTTGGTATAGATATTGATATTCCGCGTCAATATTTGTATTCACGGTTATTGTCTCTCATAGTATCTTTGGATTTATTCAAAGGACTATAAGTCGTTTAAGGCTCATTGAGATCCTGTTAATAAGGACCTACATATCTCGACACATTCCAAACAACCCTAGTTCGTATATACTTTAGTGTACGCATCTTTATCGAGCGAAACAAGTTGTTAAGTATTATGATTCGAGGTGTGTATGTGATTTCGTTTCCAAAACGTGTTACCAAGCCTCTTGGCTAAATCCTTACGTGTGCATGTCATGTTTAAACATTCATGCTTATACACAAGATCTTTGTTACGTGCCTTATGGATTTTGGTTCACCACACAAGTCATACATGTAATGTATATTAAGACGTGTACATGGGTTGTGCCATGCTAGGCACGACCCACGTTTAATTTGTTTTAACATATGATAATCGTATCCTATGACATATGAATAAAACGTGAAACTTAAATATGAACGTAGGCTAAGACACTTACAAGGGTCCTAGCTTCTTAAACGTGTGTGTTGTGTAGTCATGTGGAAACTCGACTTGTATACCCCAATCCTTAGTTTAAACCAAATCTTTCTTGCTTTCAAACCCTTAAACGTATAACCTTAGCTTATAGATTACTAGGTTATACCTTAGAACTCTTTGGTTGTGAGTTGTGGTGTCGTGTTCGTGGATTTGTGTCTCGGCTGTGGTGACCCGAACGAAGAGAGCAACAAGGATGGTTTTTGCTAGTGTGCCTTTAAGTGTGTGAGTGTGTAAACACTCTTGGTTGTAAGCCTTCCTATTTATAGAGAAAATATCTCTATACCACTTTCTAAAACCATGTCTCCTTTGCTAGAGAAGTGTAGTAGTTTAAGTACATGCTTAGGTGGTTTTTAGGGTAGTTTAGGCTTGATTAAGTACAAGTATTAATGAATTGGGTGATGTACAAGATTATGCAAGATTTTCTATGTTGGTTTGTGTGGGTGACGATTTGCTAAAGGGAGGGAAACACAAGATACAAATCTTGTGTAAGATTTGTTAAGTACATGTCTTAATTAATCCTAGGTTGTACAAGATTTAGTTAAGATTTGTGTGTAATACACAATGGTCCTTGTGTCGTGTGATATGAAGAGAAAACAAGACAAAGTGTGTTTGAGTTTAAGGTTTCCTTAACCTTAAACTAACTAAACATATATCCTTAAACTAACTATGGTAAACTAGGGGTTAAGGGTACATGTTGTAAGAGCTTGTAAGATTTTGTAAGAGATCCTCCTAATCCCTATGACCCTTGGACGCCTAGGATTATGTTTAGGGTACTAATGATTTGACAATTTCTAGTTATATGGGATAATGGTGTACTTAAGGTGGTTAATAACCATAGTATACAAGGTTTGTCTCATGCTAATGTTATCACATATCATGCCCGGCCCTTGTAGGCTTAGTGACACAAAAACTGTATAATTTTTGTATTTAGGGCGTAAAAGTGGGTATTGGTTTGAGTATAGATAGGTATAGGTACTTCCGGGTACGCCTAAATATATTTTTATTGCGAAACGTAAACGTTTTACGTAGCCAATAAAAATAAAATGTGAAAACTTATAAATTATACTCCAAATAATTATATGACACTTGTTTGACGTAAACTTTTATTTGTTTGATGTCCGTTTACGTTGAATGATGGTTTTTAGTTTACGCGATTTAACTATGTGATTATAATTAAAAGCGAACGCGTAAAACTCTAAAAATAAATAGTGGTAATAATTGAGTCGGGAAATGACCTGAAAATGTGAAATGTTACAGTCTCCACCCGTTAGAAGAGTCTTGTCCTCAAGGCTCAAGTTGCAACACTTGACAAAGGTACGGGTTTAGTAAAGAGATGCGGATACTTCTTTTGAAATAGGTCTTCGCGTTCCCATGTGAACTCAGGACCTCTCTTTGAGCTCCATCGAACCTTGACAATTGGGATATGGCTTTGCTTCAACTGTTTAACCTCTCGATCCATGATCTCTACGGGTTCCTCCACAAAATGGAGCTTGTCATCAATGTGTAGTCCTTCCAACGGAACGGCTAATGGTTCGTCGGAATAACTTTTCTTCAGGTTGGATACATGAAATGTATTGTGAACCCTGCTCAACTCTTGAGGAACTTCAAGCTTGTAAGCAACGGATCCAACCCTTTCCAGTACCTTGAAAGGTCCAACATATCTAGGGTTTAACTTCCCCCGTTTGCCAAAGCGTACGACCCCTTTCCAAGGCGAAACTTTAAGCATAACTCTATCCCCAACCTGGAACTCCATCGGCTTACGCTTTAAGTTGGCATAACTCTTTTGTCAGTCACGAGCAGCTTGCATTCTTTGTTTGATCTGGATGACCTTCTCAGTTGTCTCTTGGACCATTTCTAGACCGGTGAGTTGAACTTGTCCGACCACGGCCCAACAAACAAGTGAACGACACTTTCGTCCGTAAAGTGCCTCGAATGGTGCAGCCTTGATGCTAGCGTGATAACTATTGTTGTAAGAAAATTCAACTAGTGGAAAATGTCTAACCCAACCATTTCCAAAGTCGATCACACAAGTACGTAGCATATCCTCGAGAGTTTGGATAGTTCTCTCGCTTTGTACATCAATCTGCGGATGGTATGCAGTACTCATATCCAAGTTAGTACCCAAAGCCTTCTGAAGTGACCTCCAGAAATTTGATGCGAATCTAGGGTCACGATCACAAATGATTGAGACAGGTATTCCATGCCTCGTGACTACCTCCTTCAGGTACATTCTCACCAATTTCTCCATGGAATCAGTCTCTCTCATCGGTGTAAAGATTGCAGACTTGGTAAGTCGGTCAACAATCACCTGAATGGTGTCATATCCTTGCGATGACTTAGGAAGCTTCGTGACAAAATCCATTGTGATGTTATCCCACTTCCATTGGGTATCTCGGGTTGTACCAACAAACCCGATGGCCTTTGGTGTTCAGCTTTGACTTTAGCACACATCAAACATTTGTTAACATAGGTGGTGATGTCGGCCTTCAAATTGGGCCACCCAATACAGCTTTTTCATGTCCTGATACATCTTGTCAGAACCTGGATGGATGGAGTATTTTGATTTGTGGGACTCATGCATCATCAAAGTCCTCAAGTCACCATAACATGGCAACCAACTCCTGCCGTTTATGCAAAAGGTTCCGTTAGCGCGGGATTCTAACTTTTCCTTCGGTATATCCTTCCTGATCATACCACCTACGTCTTCGTTCTTGAGGTTCTTTGGTTTTTGTGCTTCTGTCTGATCATTCAAGATTTGTTTGGGAAGATCCAAACCAATAGTCATCACCAAGGCTCAGACTCTTAATGGTTTAATTTGATCTTTCCTGCTCAAAGCATCAGCAACAACATTTACTTTTCTCGGGTGATAACGAATCTCACAATCGCAATCACTGAGCAACTCTAACCAACGACATTGCCTTATATTCAATTCATTTTGGTCAAGTATGTGTTCTAGACTCTTATGATCTGTGAACACCGTACACTTGGTTCCATACAAGTAGTGCCTCCAAATCTTTAGAGCAAACACCACTGCACCAAGTTCCAAATCATAGGTAGTATAATTTTTCCTATGAATCTTCAGCTGTCGTGATGCATAAGCAATGACCTTCTCATTTTGCATTAATACCGCACCCAATCCTTTATGTGACACATCGCAATAAATAATAAAGTTCTCAGCTCCTTGAGGGAGAGCTAAGATGGGTGCGCTACACAACTTATGCTTCAATGTCTAAAAAGTTGTTTCTTGCTTGTCACCCCATTCAAAGGTGACTTTCTTCTAAGTGAGTTTGGTCATTGGCTTAGCGATTTTTGAAAATCCTTCAATGAATCTTCGGTGGTAACCTGCAAGACCTAAAAATTGACGAATATCCGTTGGAGTCTTAGGAGATGCCCAATCCTTTATGGATTCGATCTTGGCGGGATCCACGTGAATGCCTTGACTATCAATCACGTGGCTGAGAAATTGTACCTTGGGAATCCAAAATTCATATTTAGAGAACTTAGCATACAATTCTTCTTTCTTAAGCAATTCTAGAATTGCCTTAGGATGCCTTCATGTTCTTTCTTGTTCTTTGAATAAATTAGTATATCGTCAATAAAGACAATTACAAACTTATCCAAATACGGTTTGCACACCCGATTCATGAGATCCATAAATACCGCTGGTGCGTTCGTCAAACCGAATGGCATAACTTGGAACTCGTAATGACCATACCGAGTCTTGAATGCCTTCTTTGGAATATCTTCTTCGCGTACTCGAAGCTGATGATAACCCGATCGCAAGTCTATCTTAAAATAAACATTGGATCCTTGTAGTTGATCAAATAAATCATCGATCATTGGGAGTGGATAACGATTCTTCATAGTTAGATTATTTAATTCCCGATAGTCGATGCACATTCGAAATGATCCGTCCTTCTTTTTTACAAACAAGACTGGAGCTCCCCTAGGTGAGGAACTGGGTCTTATAAAGCCCTTGTTGGAAAGTTCCTTTAGTTGATCCGACAATTCTTTCATTTCGGAAGGAGCTAATCGATAAGGTGCTTGTGCTACAGGTGCAGCACCAGGCATCAAATCGATTTGGAATTCCACTTGTCGAGTCGGTGGAAGACCCGGCAATTCTTCAGGAAATACTTCAGGAAAATCTCGAACGATTGGTACGTCCTTAAGTCACTTCTTCTCCGACTTGTCTTCAGTCTCTTATGTAGTAATATGTGCCAAAAAGACATGATGTCTTTTCAACAAATATTTCTAAGTTTTAGTGCACGAAATGATGTTTAAACGAGTCTCGTTTCCCTAGTTGCTTCTGTCACCATGAACAACAAAGGTTTCATTTCCCCAGGGAATATGAACGATCTTATCGGCACAAACTATCATGGCATGATACATTGACAACCAATCTATATCAATTATGACGTCAAAACTTCCAAGTTCTATGGGCATCAGGTTGATGTTGAACGGATGATTTAGTGAATTCTCTAATGGCGAGCAAATTTGATAGCGAATTTTCCTAGGGCGACTAGTGATGTGTCTCATAAATTCATAATGTTTTAGTAAGTGGTTTGCATGAATAATTAGAGAATTGGAGTAGATTGACGGAAATTTCACAATACATAGATTTGATAGATAATTTGAAATCGTTCAGTACAACAAAAATTTAAAAGGAAGTACAATGAGATTCTTAAAGGACATAGAGTCTACGATAGTTCAAACTTAAGTTTTACTAGGTAATAGGTCTCTCATTAGATGTTAATGTTAGACGTCGTGGCGCTAGAGTCTCCACGAACTTTTCCTTTCCATTACATGTCCACACGGTTCTGAAACTTCACTATTGGACAATTACTCTTGTAGTGTCCCAGACTTCCACACTCATAACAGGTGAGAGTTTGTTGATTCCTAGCAGTAGTAGGTGTGTTCTACAATTTTGGGTTATATAGCCAACCTTCTTGCAATTTCCGCACTTTACAGTGCACAATCCATTATGGTGAAATTTGCACTGGTTGCATAGAGGTAGGGATTAGCATATGCCTTCTTGTTGATTGGTCTAGTAGTGTGTGCTCTAGGCACCTTATGCCCTTTGTTTTGTTGGCTCAAGCTTCCATTGTGGTTACCTCCCCACTTCTTCTTATTGCTAGCATTCTCTGCTACCTTGTTTTCTTCTCGTTTGGTCTGGCTTATTGACTTGCAGGCCATGTTGGTTTTTGTCTCATAAGTAGCAATAGCCTCGATAGCATTAGCCACTCGTTGGGCTACAACCAGCTCAATTTCTTCAACACTCATCCCTTGATTAACAGTTGTCATCATTTCCTGAAGATCACAGGGAATAAAATGTATATGAAGTTTCATCCAAGGACAAATCATGACACTCCATGATTACAACATATATGTAAGGTAAGACCATGTCATGCAGAGATATAAGATAACAGCAACCATGGCATAAATAAATCCACATCATACAGTAGCATGATCATAACCAACAGCGTAGGTTAATACTTAATACATCATTTTACCTGAGTAAAAGAGTACAAGCTTTTCATTAACGCTAACAACTGTGTATTACTCAAGTTTAGTAGGATATAATACAAAATGAGCTATACTGACAAATCTATTTATCTATGGTCTAGGGTGCCTCTCAAGATTCTAGATGCTAGACTCTTATGTTATCTTTAAGTGACTTAATATTCTCTGGTGGTGGTAATGATGAAGGTAATGCAGCAGCAAACTCGATAATGCATGCCTCAGCAGATGGTGATCGTGGAGTATGGTATTAAATAGACATACGTACTGTACAGGATTTGGTCTTAGAAAATAAGATGATATGGTGTGGAGAGGTGGGTGGTGTAGAAGCGGACTCATCAGTCTTAAATGCCTATGTATCCTTAGCTTGAAGGGACAATATCATATATAAGTACAGCAGAAGGGTCGGCCGGAGCTAGTGCTCATCCTCCTCGTCATCCTCCTTATCCTTCACAACATCATCATCATCATCGTCATCATTAGATGACTCATTATCATCATTGTCTCATCCGTCGATAGGATGGTCAGCATGATCCTCCTCAAGGTCCTCCTCATCCTCCTCCGGATCGAAGTCAGCAATGTAGCCCGGTGATAAGGCTGTAGGTAAGGCATCTATAGGTAGAGGCAGATCCTCCATTGGTGCCTCTAGCTCCTCATCAGAAGCTCACTGGAATCTCCATGGCTCAGAATTAATATAGACAGACGTGTAGGTAACCGTCGATGGTGAAAACATGACTGCTTGCAACGAGCAAAACTTAACTTATATAAGTATATTATATAAGACCGGTATGGTAAATATGAATATGCGCTCATGGCATAAATGAATGATGGTAAGATATCATATTCGATAGCTTAATGTTTAGGTAGCGTTTAGGACCTACGAGCTTATAGTGCTACCTTGCCTAAAGAAATGTTCCCCTATTTATATAAATAACCCTTATATAAATAATTGTAGAGTATGTGCGAAAGAATGCAAACTCATCTTTGTATATATACATAAGACCCTCATAGTAACGTACGTACTATAATATGAACACATATATGAATCATGTAAGCATCTAGTAAAACTAACTAATGCAAACAACTAGTGTATGTATGTCCCATGAAAATCCCTTTGTATGATGCAATGTTTGAAAATGGTTATAGTCCAAGTAAAAACATTTGACCTGGTTCTCTATAACCTTGGCTCTAGATACCAATCTGTAACACCCCCAAATTGGGTCGCAGCGGAATAATGAGTCCGGGAGCGTTACTTCATAGATCAATAGCACAAGATATGAGAACGACCTCTAAAAGAGTCGTTTAAAATACGATACATTGGATTTATTGAAATTGTTTAATACAAAGCGCAACGGCTTAAATTGTTCAACATTTGATAACAAAGATTTTAGATCATAACAAAAATCCCAAGATGTAATGACTCCAAATCTTTTATGCATGACTCCCCAAAAGAGTATCCCCAATGTATCCTTAGCACCTCGTGCCTCATTGACCTGAGAAAACATGCTTTAAAACGTCAACATAAAGTTGGTGAATTCATAGGTTTATGTAAATATAATGTAGGACCGCAAGATTTCCAAGTGTATGATAATGCAACAGATGCAAACATCACAAAGTGTAATTACGTTTCCCTAAGCTCATGACACTGAAGCTCGACATGTATGAATTGCAATATAAATTGCCAACATTGCCCTTGATGATGTTCTAACCCGCAACATCCCAAATCCGACATGGTATACATCCGTTGGTTCACTCCGTGACACCAGTGAGAGCTACTCACCCGGATGGGGATGTCAATCCCAAATAGATCTATTTATAACATTCGCGCTCACACAAAGTAATTGACAGTTCATGATAATGGGCACAGTGGGTTATCGCTACTTAGGCAAACACGTAATCATGATAAAATGTACACTTGCGTCCAATTTGTAAAACAATGCATGTTTCTCACCCCAAAAGTTGTAAATCATTGATATAGTAAAACATGGGGCTATGAACTCACCTTAGTAAGTAGTCCTCCGTGAATGGTAATATACCCAAGTATGGTAAGTGAATCGCACCGTCAAATACCTAAGTAAATATGGCCAGTCTTAGTCTACAAGTTTAGGCTAACGACTTCACGTATAAACTACAATAATTTGCTAATTTATATATATATACTGTTATCACTTGTGTGGTGATGTACACGTTTATTGTATTTGTTTTCCTCGTTTGCTCTTGGGAAGATGTACGACTATATACTTTTAAGTTTACACGATGTTTAAGTATTAATAATAAATACATCTATTTATTATTCGTGTGACTTTAGTTATATAAGTACCCGTATTATACCACGACTAGTCCTATACCATGTGTGTTCATTTAAATCACTTAATTATACAAGATACCCTTAGGTTTTCATTAGTGGCAAAAATAGTCCCTATACTTAAATAGCAGAATATTTACCGTTTACACCCCTAAGTTTCCATGTTGCTACGTTTAGTCCCTCTATTTTACAAAAATTACATTTTAGGTTCTTATGAGTTCCAAACAGTCCCTTAAGTTCAGGAATGTCAAAAACAGTATTATTAATACACTAGCAGTATTAACAATATGCTAGCAGTACTAACTCTGCTAGCAGTACTAACTTCTGCTAGCAGTACTAACTCTGCTAGCAGTACTAACTTCTGCTAGCAGTACTAACTCTGCTAGCAGTACTAACTTCTTAAGCCTGGCAGTATTAACTTCTAACTTAGCTCGTATCATACAACCCATCAGTGAGTTAACAAATTCGTTAGAGTTTGTTTGAGCTCGTGTTGGACACAAGACGCGGCTATGGTCTTGCTAACTTATTTCGACATATCCCAAACAACCCTAGTTCGCATATACTATAGTGTACACATCCTTTATTGAGCAAGACGAGTTGTTAAGTATTATGATACGTGACATGAAAGTGTTTCCATTTCCAAATGAGTTATCAAACCTCTCGGCTAAATATTTTACGTGTGCATGTCATGTTTAAACATTCATGCTTATACACAAGATCTTTGTTATGTACCTTATGGCTTTTGGTTCACCACACAAGTCTATATATGTTGTATATTATAAGACGTAGACATGGGTTGTGTCATGCTAGGCACGACCCATGTTTAGCTTGTTTAACATATGATAACCGTTCCCTATGACATATGAACGAAACATAAAACTTAAATATGAACGTAGGCTAAGACACTTACAAGGGTCCTAGCTTCTTGAACGTGTGTGTTGTGTAGTCGTGTGGAAACTCGACTTGTATACCCCAAGCCTTAGTTTAAACCGAATCTTTCTTGCTTTCAAACCCTTAAACGTATAACCTTAGCTTATAGATTACTAGGTTATACCTTAGAACTCTTTGGTTGTGAGTTGTGGTGTCGTGTTTGTGGATTTGTGTCTCGGCTGTGGTGACCTGAACGAAGAGAGCAACAAGGATGGTTTTTGCTAGTGGTCCTTTAAGTGTGTGAGTGTGTAAACACTCTTAGTTGTAAGCCTTCCTATTTATAGAGAAAATATCTCTATACCACTTTCTAAAACCATATCTCCTTTACTAGAGAAGTGTAGTAGTTTAAGTACATTCTTTGGTAGTTTTAGGGTAGTTTAGGCTTGATTAAGTACAATTATTAATGAATTGGGTGATGTACAAGATCATGAAAGATTTTCTATGTTGGTTTATGTTGGTGACGATTTGTTAAAGGGAGGGAAACACAAGATACAAATCTTGTGTAAGATTTGTTAAGTACATATCTTAATTAATCCTAGGTTATACAAGATTTAGTTAAGATTTGTATGTAATACACAATGGTCCTTGTGTCGTGTGATATGAAGAGAAAACAAGACAAAGTGTGTTTGAGTTTAAGGTTTCCTTAACCTTAAACTAACTAAACATATATCCTTAAACTAACTATGGTAAACTAGGGGTTAAGGGTACATGTTGTAAGAGCTTGTAAGATTTTGTAAGAGATCCTCCTAATCCCTATGACCCTTGGACGCCTAAGATTATGTTTAGGGTACTAATGATTTGACAATTTCTAGTTATATGGGATAATGGTGTACTTAAGGTGGTTAATAACCATAGTATACAAGGTTTGTCTCATGCTAATGTTATCACATATCATGACCGGCCCTTGTAGGCTTAGTGACACAAAAACTGTATAATTTTTGTATTTAGGGCGTAAAAGTGGGTATTGGTTTGAGTATAGATAGGTATAGGTACTTCCGGGTACGCCTAAATATATTTTTATTGCGAAACGTAAATGTTTTACGTAGCCAATAAAAATAAAATGTGAAAACTTATAAATTATACTCCAAATAATTATATGACACTTGTTTGACGTAAACCTTTATTTGTTTGATGTCCGTTTACGTTGAATGATGATTTTTAGTTTACGCGATTTAACTATATGATTATAATTAAAAGCGAACGCGTAAAACTCTAAAAATAAATAGTGGTAATAATTGAGTCGGGAAATGACCTGAAAATGTAAAATGTTACAATTGAGGAAAGATCAAGATTGTTTGTAGAGCTCATGAACAGAAGAAAGAAGCATTTTGCAAAGCTTAGAGCTGAAGAGATAAGAAGAAAGCCACCTACTAAAGCTCAAAAGAGAAATTAAATGTCCACCTATTTGAAAAATATGACTAGATACAAACATAGTCAGTTGTAGAGCAAAACCTATAATGAAATCAAGAAGTTGTTTGATAAGGAGATGAAGAGAGTAAATACTTTTGCGTACATGAATTCAGAAGTAGTGAAAGGTGGTGAGACAAGAACAGAGGAAAGCTCTAAAAGAGCAGGGGATGAACTTGAGTCTGATAAGTCAAAGAAGCAAAAAATAAATGAGCATGTAAAAGCTGAAAAAGATGATGATCCAAAGGAGGAAGAAATGAAAAAGCATATGGCGATAGTTTAAGATGAAGAGGAAATAGCAATTGATGCTATACCTCTAGCCACAAAACCTCCAATGATTGTTGAATATAAGATTGTAAAAGAAGGACAGAAGGGATTCTATCACTTGATAAGAGCTGATGAAGGTTCAAAAAGATATTCATCAATGATTAGGATGCTTCAGGGTATTGACAGAGAAGACTTAGAAACTCTTTGGAAGTTGGTCAAAGAAAAGCATGGAATAAACAGGCCAGTTGATGAATATGAAAGAGTGTTATGGGGTGATATGAAGGTAATGTTTGAACCTGACATAAAAAGTGAAGTATGGAGGAGTCTACAAAGATACAAAGTGACTATTTAGAAGTTGTTTAATAACTGTGGAGTGCACTTTGTAAGGTTTAAAAATCTACATATCTTTATGTTAGGTGAGAAAAGATATCCCCTTACACCAATAACAATCTCAAACATGCTGAACAAAAAGATTCAAGTTGATCGTTGGAATAAGATGTGTTATCAACTACTCAAGCTCATGACAAAGCAGGAAAAGGGTCAATGAAGTGTTTGAATGCATCCTCCTGGTGATGGGCAAGACTTTTAATGAAACTTGAAGATTCAAAAGATGAACATCAAGTTTAGAGAAGGATTGTTGGGTTTAAAAGACTTTAAGATATTCTTAGAGTTACCGCTGCTCAGGTATATATTAGTGCTGTCAAGCATAACTTAGTGTTGCTGGTAATACTAATAAAAATTATGCTAAGTAGTTAGTACTGGTAGTATAAAAGTTACTACTGCTAGTACAAAAGTTAGTACTGCTAGTGTATGTTAGTACTGCTAGAGTAAACTTTTAAGCTAGTTAATACTGCTCGTGCTCAGTTACAACTGCTGAGTGATTACTACTACTGGAAGGAATATGCTGACAAAGATGAGATCAAAGATTGATTGGAGAACAAGAATACTTACAAAGATAAGTATTAGTTATTTGTAAAGAAGATATGTATAACTTATTCGTTTAAGAGATTATGTTTGTTTATAGAAAAGATCTTGATAAGTTAGGAAAGTATTGTAAGCCTTGTAGGACTCCTTGGTGTATAAAAGGAGGTCATAGGGCATAATGTTAGATGTACATCTTTGATATTCATAGCTTCAAGGTTTTGTAAACCCTAACACTATTAAAAGTGTTCGTTTTATATTGAGGCTGAAAGTTTAGTAATCTGTCTTGTTATTGATTTTGTTACTGTTTTATTAGAATTCTTCTTAGTATCATTGACTAGATTCCGTATTGTCTTTGATATATTCAATCAAGGTTTCTACCATAGTTGTCTTGGATTTATTCAATACAACTAAGCTTCTACAAGCTAAGCAAGATCTATTCAGGTGGGATCAATAAAAATGCCTTGGCTGACTTGGGGACAAGTATCAACTTCATACCGCATTCTCTTTTCTTACGATTGGGTATTTCTGAACTAAAGCCAACTAGGATGAGTATTCAAATGGCTGATCGATCGGTTAAATATCCCATTGGAGTATGTGAAAATCTGTTAGTTAAAATAAATAAGTTCATCTTTCCAGTCAAATTTGTAGTTTTGGAAATGGATAAGGACGAACTGGTTCTAATCATCTTGGGATGACCTTTCCTCGCTACTACTCGTGTCGTAATTGACATTCACGAGGGAAAGCCGAGTCTGAGAGTCAGAAATGAAATCGTCACCTTCAACATAGGGAAATCTATGAGATCTAGATATTTTCGTGACGACTATCTGTACTGTGCCGATCATACTGCAAAACTTATCTAAGAACAATAGGTGGACACAGTTGACCACGATGGAAAATGGATCGAAACGGAAGAAGAAGACAACCCGGAAGAAATCCAGACAATTTCATTTTGCCCAAGGCAGGAACCAATTGAACTACTAGAGTGGAAAGCTCTAGAAAATCAGTTAAAGCCCTCAATGGTTGAACCACAAAAGTTGGAACTAAAGGGGTTGCCAGAGCACCTTGAGTATGCCTTCATACAAGAGGATAAACAACTTCTTGCAGTTATTTCTTCTGCATTATCTACCCATAAAAGGCTAAGCTTCTCGAGGTCCTTAAAAACCACAAGGGAGCTATTGCTTGGAGCATTACGGATATTAAAGGAATCAACTCGTCTTT
>BQNB010041830.1:34077-46512 GCA_026074375.1 Tanacetum coccineum
GATAATATAATCCGAATTTCAAATTTCATTATAAATTAACTAGCATTACTAACCCTTTGCTCATTATAGACTTCATTCAAAAATTTACTCAAGTTTGACTTTTAAAAGTCAAGGTTCGTAGTTGACTTTTTACCCTAAAAATTACCCAAACTTGACTCGGCCGTAAAACGTTCGTTTTTAGGAGTTACAGGCCCCACCTTATATCAAAACGAACCTTAGAACATTCTTTACAATTATCAAAAGCTTAATTTAGATTTCAAAAATTTCTCGACACGCTATGTCCAAGTCAAACTTTCTGGTCAACAAAAGTCATACCAAAACTCATTTTTAACAAAATCTATCTATTCCAACATGTTTAACTAGCCTAAAAACATGTACCAAAACTATCAAACATATGTTCATACTTGAAATACTTCCAAATCGATTTTGCATTTGAATCATCTAGTAATAATCATATACATGTAATAACATCTAATTAACCATACTAGAAATGCAATTAGAAGACTCACAAAGCTAGAACAAAGATCAAATATGGTTTCCCCCTTTGTTTTGAAATCGGACGAGCAACCAAACCAAACAAACAAAACTTTCTCGATCAACCAACACCAAAATAACACTAATCAAACACCCTTGAACACTCCTTTATATACGAAATGACCAAGAATCAACCAAAAACCCAACTTCTAAAATACTTAGTGCATGTAAGGTTTCTTTAGTGGGAAATGTAGCTCTTGAAACTAGGATTAATATGGTATAAATTGATTGTATTGCATGTTAAAAAAATCAATGGATTAGGTGTTTGTTTGAGGGCCAGTCGAAGAGAGGAGAGGACAAGAGAGATGGATGAATTTTGGTGAAAAAATATAGAAGTAATGAGGTCCTATTTATAGAATTCAAGTTTAACCTTTTGGCAATTTTCGTCCTTCCATTCTCAAGTCCTTCCAAAACTAGTACAAAAGTGTTATTTCTTTTAATAAAAATCGGCCAAATACTCGGGTCACACCACTTTTATAAATATTTTAAATTCGTCCCACTAAATATAGTTTAAAACCTTTGTTAAAACATTGAACCTCGCAAAACACGACCATTAAACATGGTTTTTACAAACACTCAAGAAAACGACAAAAATATAAAAATAACATAATCACGCTCTCGGAGTAGTAAAATGAATTTTTTTGACTTTTTTAGACGCTAAAAACAAATAGAATTTCAACCACGGATTGAAATTACCTCATCAAAGGAAATTTCTATCAAACCTCATATAATATAAACGACTATAATTATTTATGTAACTAAAATAACTATCTTAGCTAGGGATAGACGTTGACCTAAAACTCGGGTTGTTACAACACTCCTTTTCTTGCTTTGTCAATGATGTACCTTGCATTAGTAGTTGAATTCTTTCCTATAGATCCTTGGCAACCCTGTGATGATTAACAAGTGAATAGACATCAGATGGTAGACCTTGAAGACTGATATTAGTTTCCTTGAGATCATAATCAGCTTGAATTTTCTTAGTTGCAGACAATTCGTCATATTTCTTTGTCCTGGTCACACCATTTTCTTCAATCGTAAGCCAAATAAGTGGACCATGTTCGACTGATTCAAGTATCATTCTTCCATGCTCTCTGTTTTGCATATAGAGTTCCATTATGCTTTTCCAAGAATCATACAGGTCTTTGTCCAACATTGGTAGACGATTGTCCGCTCCAGAAAGTATCATGAATTCAACAAGAGTAGTCATTCTTACTTAGGTTTGTTACAAGATTACTTGTTGATCGAACAGTGAAGGATTTTATATTTCTTGATGAAACCAAAAAATAAGTAAATATTTCACGGGATTTTATACACCACCGAAAATATCGTATAAATCTTTTAGAAGCAATGTATAAACCTAGGCAAAATGGTATAAATCTCCCAATGTAAGTCTATAAATCACCTAAGTGTAATGTATAAACCACCTATGAGAAATGGTGTAAATCGCCTAAAGAAAGTACACGTATTTATCGCCCAAGGTTAACTAGACGTATAAATTGCCCAAGGTTAATTAGCACGTATAAATCACCCAAGGTTTAATGTTAGGTATAAATCGCCCAAGGTAAAACTACGTATAAATCGCTCAAGGTAAAGACTACGTATAAATCGCCTAAGGTAAAGACTACGTATAAATCGCCCAAGGTAAAGACTACGTATAAATCGCCCAAGATAAAGACTACGTATAAATCGCCCAAGCAACACACGTATAGATCGCCTAGTATCTCCAGTACGTATAAATCGCTTAGACCAATATTCAAAACACTTAAAGACTCACTTTTTGACGCTTTTTCTTAGATTTTCTTGTACAACTAGTTATTCTAAGCTTATGAGAACCTTAAAAATACAAACTTTATAGTTTTTGACACAAAAAGTTTTGAAATCAAGATTTGTACCTTAAAAGCTTTCGAATGAATTTTTTTTCACAAAAGGATGTTTTTCTTGGATCTTTGCTTGTACACCTTGTATAACTAAGATACTAGAGCCTTATACCAAAGTATAAAGATCTTTTAGTGTTTACAAAGCTTTGAAACCAAAAAAAATAAAAAAATGACGAGAAGAAAATACTAAGAACAAACGCACACAAGACTTAGATATCACCCCATGGCTCTTGATACCAATTGTAGAATATAAGTAATCTTTAACCAAACATATAAGAATGAAGAAATCTAGAGAGAGAAAGAGAGTGGGAGGTTGCTTCTCGTGAGAGAAAGTAAAAGAGAATAATGTATAACTATGTGTGAAAAAAATGAAACAACCAACACCCTTTCCATAGCATGGAAAGGGTTTATATACCTACTATGACCGGTTAAGGCCTTGGATTTCATGGGCTTTCCATGGGCCTTGGACTAACTAGCCTATTTAGTTTCTAAATATTACTTAACGAGCTATCTAACGATATTTATGGAAGTGATCGATACTTTCGTATTCCTAATAATATCAATTAAATAAACCATTATACTGAGATGTTTCTTGAAACCACAACTCATGTATTTCTTGTAACAATAGAGTGTTGCTAGAAGCTTTCCATTGCTAGGCTAAACTTGTGTACTACGCTAACTCCTAAGTGGGAGCTGTTGGTTTGTGGTCGTTACGTGTACTGTTTATACAGCTAGAAATACGTGAGCCTATCGGGGGCACACACGAATACACGAAGAGTACGTTTATTATATATTTAATATATGTAACTCGTTTATATTTATTAAATATATAATATGTTTCACGAAATATATTTAACGGATTATTAGTTTAACCGTTAGACGTTATAAACTAATTAATACACGTTAAATAGAAAGAGAGGGATCTAGATGTCAAAAATGAAAACTCACGTCCTCCTCCATATAATGGCAGGTTATGGAATGGACTAGAAGGGGGTCAAAGTGTCATTTTTTAGGAAATGATGAAGTGGTTTTCAAGAACTTGGAGAACAAGTTTAGTTGATATATAAGTAACCCTTTCCCTCCCCTTTTGGTTTGCTCGTTCCATACCACACATACACTAAAAGTGTCAGATGACACATTAATTAAAACCTCAGATCCCTATGATTACAAAATTACATTCTTTATCACTCGCATGCAGACAACCAGTTTCTATTTGCATGAATATTAATTACAGGCGTGTAGATGTTATTAAATTTATTAAAAGGCAGTACCGGGTCATAAAAGCATTAAATGAAAACCACCCTGACCCGGCTGTTTCCGGCAGGTTGACCCGGTCCGACCCTTTTTTTCCTTGGTGACACGTATCGGGGATACGTGTTCCTCTCTTTCTGTATCATCTTCTCACTCTCTCTCTCTCTCTCTCATTCATTCTTTGTCTTCGCACTCTCTTCATTCTCACCCATCTCTCTTTAGGATATTTCTATTATCAATTTTACTCACTCGAGGTGAGTTTCATAGCCCCAGTCGTTTTACAAAGTTTGTTTTATAGCAGTTTGGTGGAGCAAAACATGCATTGTTTTTAAAATGGACACAAGTGATATTTTAGTTATATTACTGTTGCCTAAGTAGCGATACACCCAATTGAGCCCAATTATTAGAATGACTGTCAATTGCTGAAGAGTGAGACGGCGAATGCCATGAATAGATCTATTGGGATTGACATCCCCGTTCTGTGTGATTAGCTATCACTGGCCAAACGAACGTATACCATGTCGATTGAAGATGTTGCGGGTTAAAACATCAATACGGGCAATGTGGGCAATTTTATATTTCTATTTATTTAAGTCAAGCTTCAATGTCATGAGCTTAGCGCAACGTAATTACATTTTATGACGTATGCATTTGTTGCATTCTCATGGGGAAATCTTGTGGTCCTGCATTATACGATTTAATAAACCTATGAATTCACCAACTTTATGTTGACGTTTTAAAGCAATGTTTCTCAGGAGGTCAATAAGCACGAGGGCAATGGGATACTTTAGTGGTTTTGATTGGAAATCATGCATTAAAGAGTTTTAAATGTTTATCGCATTACATTTGTATATCTCTTTATGGGCTAGAAAGTCTTTGTATTTTCAAACAAGTGGACAAAGTTAAGCTTCGTGCGTTTTGTAACGAGATATTTGCTAAATTCCAATGTGATTCAGTTTTTAAACACTTTTTCTGGTCATTCTATATATCAATCTTTTGTTATTGGATCTATAAAGTAACACGCCCCGGACCCATTATTCGCTGCGATCCCATTTTGGGGTATTGACAGATTGGTATCAAGAGCCAAAGGTTAAAGAGAACCAGGTCAAATGTTTTTGCTGGACTAAACCGTTGTCAATAACATTGGCATTCATAACAAAGGGGTGTATTTATGGCGCAGTTCATATACTAGATGTTGCATTAATCAAGTAGACCTAGATGCATTCATGATTGATATACGGTGTTTATAATATATAACTATATAAGGGTAAAAGTCATTATATTAATATGAATTATATAGACTAATGTGATTGGTGTAATAGTGGGGATACTGATCAGATAGGATTGACTTATATGTGAACTTGAACTTCTTTGAGATCATAAAAGCTAAACTGTTTAGCTTTTTTAAACACAATAAGTAAATTAAAAAGGCAAATAAAGCACACCCCCCGCCCCCCACTTAAAAAAAAATAGATGAAGCCCTAAACCTAATAATCAAATAGGATTAAAAATAAGCAAACGAAATAAATGCTGAAAGGACGAAAAGCCTAAGAAAAAATCATTAAAAAAACAAACAAATCAGCTAACAAAGCACATTCCTAAGCTAAATTTAAGGGGCTTAATGCACAAGCTAAAGGCTAAAAAGTGAAAACATATAAAGCTAGTACTGCTGAGATTAAGAAAAAGCAAAATCTACGCATTTTGAAAAACATTTAAGCTAATATAAAAGCATTTAAAAAGGGCTGTTAATCCAGATTTTTGATTTTTTTTTGAATTTGGAAAAAACTAAATAAGCTACTTGCAGCCTATAAAATAAGACTCTAAAACACTTTTTATCAATTTAAAAACTAAAAACAGAAGAACTTAAGATCATTATAAGCTAAATTCGCAAACTCCGCTAAAATAAAGCCATGAACGACTCTGAAATAATCTGCATAAAGAGACCCTTGACTGTTTTGATCCAAATACTTAATAGGCTTTCCTAAGTACAAAAGTCTTAAAACAGATTTAGAAGATGCATTAGAGACTAGATTTGAACATAAAAAACACAACTTAAATGAGGACTTAAAGAATTCTCCTAATAAGCAGTTTAAGAAAACAATGGACTAACAGATTTGGCTTTTTTTTTAATAAGCAACCTACTAAACTTATCAGAACTAAACCTAAACTTATTAAAACTAAAACTTAGACTAAATTAGAGCTACTGAAATCTAACTTAAGCACCAAAAACAGATTTGAACCTCATTTTACCCATTTTGAAACCTTAACCCAAACACCCCTTAAGATTTGAAATTACTTAAAAAACTTAAAGACTAATTGATTAAAGCTTTGAAAATCAAAAACAGATGACAAACACTGATTAATAAGCACAAATGAACATTTATCTACTATCAATAAGCACTCAATAATAAGCCACACTAATAAGCTAATTTTTTGGATTTTGGACAGTTTTGTATGAAAATACAATCAAATGAAATCTAATGACCAACTAAGCAATAATAAGCATCAATAAACATCATTAAGCATTAATAAGACAGATTAAGCAAATAATAAGCATAAATAAGCAAATGAACAGTAAATAAGCTAAAATTATAAAAATAAAAAACTTACAAAAGCCCTTGCACAAAACAGGGAATCACATGCTCTTAGAGCCATTCAACAAGCTTCATATAATACCCTGTGTTTTCAAGTCGTTGACGACGTCGATAAATCTATTATTTATTTTTAGCGTTGTACGCGTTTGCTTGTAATTTCATGAATTAAGTTTAAATCGCGTAAGCTAAAAATTAGCGTTCAATGTAAACGAGCATCAAACAATTAAATGTTTACATCAAACAAGGGTTAAGTAATTATTTTGAGGATAATTATTAACTTTGTTCATTTTATTTTTATCGGCTACGTAAAGTGTATACGTTTCGCGATAAATTACGTTTAGGCACTCCCGGAACCACCAAAACTTTTCTACGCTTCAACAAATACCCACATTTATACCCAATACATAAAGTTTACTCAAATATATCATATATATCTCATGTATGCCGAAAATTATGGCCATTGATTCAAGAAATACAAGAAACTCTTCCATTTGGTCAAAACAACAACATACTTCATTAAAGCCTACACCTTACCTTGTCCCTTTGACCCATCCCTTTGACCATGACCTTCCCTAAAACCCTCCCCCTTTGTCCCCTTGACCCACGGCAAGAAACTTCCCCCCCCCCCCCTTTGAATTCTTAGTCAAACTTTGACTAACAAATATCTAGTTTCCTTTCCTATAAATACATGCTCATACATGTGAAGTTTCTTACACTTTTCACTTAACAAAAATCATCTTCTTTCTCTCCTCTCTAAGCCAAAACCCACGGCACAACATACTCACCAACACAAATCCATACGAAATTTTATATAACTTATTTACCCATTCTCATATCATATCTAAAGATGTCCTAAGTTATTTTCAAGTATTGGTTAAGGATTTTTTTTAAGTGTTGAAGCAAGAAACCAAGATTAGGGTTTTTATTGTGCAAGCTTTGATTTTGAATCTAAACACGGGTTTAGCATTCATTTCTCATCTCATACATCATCCCTAAGGTCTTCTAAATTCCTTTATACTTTTTATTATCATTATTTTATGTGTGATATGTTATATATGGCTAAATCACCACTAAGGACTTTTAAATATGTAAAAAGAGTTAACACTTATGTTTATAAATTTACACACTTTTTCTTATGTCATATGGTCATATATATCATGGAAAAATAGATGTACAAGTATGTTAACGTGTCGTTTAAGTATAAACATGTTTAGGTATAAATTAGGGTTTTAAAGTTTACTTAAAAAGGTTGTGATTAAAAGTATGCATAATGTATAAAAGGGGTGTTTTATTTCGAACTTCATACAGTAGGTTAGTCATTTTATAAAAATAATACGCCTTATGACGATTCCAAAATGATAAGAAACTCGAAAAACCGATTTATAACGAAAAAGATACGTTAATCCGATTTTAAAAAAAAACCGACGAGAAATACTTTTATAAAACTATTTTTATAAAAAGCACTATTCATTACAGCAACTCATATTTTTAAAACATCAAAAATATGATATAACTTTTAATTACGAGATCGTACTCGAAAGAATCGCTAAAAACGGAACTATAACGAATAAACTACGACATTTTCGATAATTAAAGTTTATAAAAGTAATTTTATAAACTATGAACAGTAAAAGTACTATTCATCAGCGGACCCAACTTTATAAAATATAATACATGTTTTAATAACAAAGACGTACTCGAAGGAATCACTAAAAATCAATCGGGATTTAAATAATAAGTTATACGATTACAAGTTTACCAATTAAAACGCCAAAACGGAGTAAGGAGCAGTCATACGTAAAACACTATACATCGCAGAATATCAAAAACTTAAAATGTAATATATTTGATCCATGCTCCTCGTCTTACTAACGAAGACGTGGGCCATAAAAACGTCAAAATCGGGCTTAAAACCAAAAGTTAAGCTAGTTTTACTAAAACGATATATAAACGTATTTAACTATTAAACACAATTTTACTAAAACGATTAGTCGGTGATTATGCTATATAGAATATTGAGTGGTTATCAAAGTGCTATAATACTAGGGAGTTTCATAATGAGGCCTCTTCGGATGGCGTATCGACGAGTTGTTGGATTTACGATTTAAAGTGTCCTAACTCCTCGTACGTCATGTCATGACCTCTTTAATTATGATAGCAGACCCAACCGAATAGTACGAGGTAACAACATAGATAGATTTATATATTCAAGTAACATGTACTTATATACGAACCAAAGATAAATTAGGTTTTGGGCAATCGATTCTTTTTACCGTGACGCTTTATCTGCATATGATATCTGAACTCAAGGTGAGTTCATTAGACCCCACATTTTTACGGATTTCAATGATTTATAATTATCGGGGATGAAACAATGCTTTGTGTTTTCTATATAAATTGGACGCAAGTATTGATTACATGTTTGCCTAAGTACCGTATAACCCAAGTTAAGTCCCATTATCATGAACTGTCAATTGCATAGATTAGTTGGGAAATTACATTATGTGAGCGCGAATGTTATTTAATTAAACTATTCGGGAAACGACCATCCAGCCGTTCGGTGACTAGCTAACACCGAGAACGACGTTATAGCATGTCAATTTGGGGATGTTTTCTTCGGAGTTGAACATCTTTTTCGGGGTTGCAAAATTGAATCTATATAGTTTAATTTTGCAAGAAAGATCGCCGAGCTTTCAGTG
This sequence comes from Tanacetum coccineum, assembly GCA_026074375.1. Lineage (NCBI taxonomy): Eukaryota > Viridiplantae > Streptophyta > Magnoliopsida > Asterales > Asteraceae > Tanacetum > Tanacetum coccineum. The sequence goes on from BQNB010041830.1 coordinate 43,036, forward strand.
TCATGAGCTTAGTGTAAATGTAATCTAGAATTTGTGAGATGCTCATGTGTTGCAATTATCACAAAATAGTCTTGCGGATCTGCACAATATGACTTATCGAAAACCTATGAATTCACAACAATTTTGTTGAACGTTTTTAGAGCAATGTTTTCATAGATCACATAGGCATGGGATGGCCATGTGATACATTGGTTACATTAGGGATTGCACGCTTAAAGATTTAGTGTGCATCATATTTTGGGAATGTAATGACAACTTTTGTAATATTAACAATGAACAAGTAAAAGCTTTATGCTTTTGTAATTAAGATATTTAACAATGAACAAGTAAAGCTATATGCTTTTGTATTAAGTCTTTCAATTAAATCCAATGTATCATTTTAAACGACTTTTTGTGTCGTTCTTATATATCTTGTGCTATTGATCTTGAAGTAACACGCCCCGGACCCTTATTCCGCTGCGACCCAATTTGGGGGTGTTACACTCCAGCTTGTTTAAAACAAGCGGGTATTGTCCATAAGCCCGTCCATTTTTGGCTTATCATCCAAATTAAGCTATGGTAACTTTTGGGGTGGATTTTAAGTACAAACAGTAGACTTTAAGCAATAAACAAGACTCATAAGCTTATTTAAATGACTTGTAAAAAAGTATTAAAGCTTAAGTGCACAAGAACAGTATTTAAATGAACTTAACTAAAATTTTATAAATCTTAAAAAGGTTACAATGCTTGAAAAGTAAAATACTGAAAGTTTAAATAAGCTGGTAAATAAGCATAAAGTTAATCTACTCCTAAATTACATTCCAAAAACTCCCCCCTTGTACAATGAAAATTGTAGGATCCCTATTAACACTTCATAACATATATATCACACAAATCGAACAAGAAAAGAGAAAGAGGGTGAGTTGTTTAGAGAGAGAAAGAGGAGAGAGAAATGAGAGAGAAAAGAGAAAAGATATTTTTAGATAAATGAACAACTTACTTTTTCTAAAGAAGAAAAAGTATATATACCCCGTCGCGTTAAATGACGCGCGGGATATTTAAACTAGGACCCGGGCTCGGGTTTTGCTTGGGATTAAACCCGAAACATATACAATATTAGATTCACTATCGAGCCCGATTCCCGATAATATCCTATTACAACATTAACTAATTAAAGACCGAAGCTCCATCGTAGAGTGACCGAGCTTCCTTGTTCGACTCAATAAATTGAGGCTAACAATCTCCCCCGAAGTGAGGTCTTGAACACGGGAACAAGCTTCCTTTATTGACCATCACTTAGCTTTCTTTTACTTGAGAAATACTTGTAAATGGTGATTCAATGCTTGCAAATGCCTTAGTATATCTTAGAATAGGTGTATATAGAAGTGTATGGATTGTAGAAAATTTTGTATGGGTTTGTTAAAGGGGTGCTTGTTTGCCGTAGCCTATATGTGTGCTAGAGAGAGTATATTTGATTTTTGTTAAGTGTTTAACATGTAAATGCTATCTCTCTTTTACATGTATAAGTAGTAAACATGTATGGTTAGTCAAGGAACATAGCATGGTCATAGGGATGGTCTCTTAGTCTTAGGTATGGCCATAGCATGGTCTTTGGTCAAGGTATGGTAGGTATGGTGTGCCATAAAGAGGTATGGTGTAGTATTTGACCACATGGAAGAGTTTTGGATATATCTTTGTATCAAATGCCATAATTTCGGCACAAGAGAGCTATACATGGTATATTTGAGTAATTTTTATGTATTGGGTATAAATGTGGGTATTTTCGAATGGTGCGGCCTTCATTAATCGTCAATTCATTTATTGAACCATCTCGTGATCCAATTGTCACAAGTTTGATTACCAAGAGCTTGTTAGATGCTGGCTCAAGCAGGATTTCCATCTTCATTGTGAATACATTAGTATCACTCGGATGTTTTGGCAAATATCACAATGATATTGCGTAGGACTCTTGATAACAGCTTGTGAACCTGATGATGTTCAACAAGTGTTTAAAATGGAATGTGTCCTAACGAGATTTTGATTGATCTCTTGGCTCTAGACTCGATTAGTGCATTTTGGTTTTAGTACTCGGAGGCTGGAGCATATTGCCACCTATTCAATATCAACGATCTCGGAATGAGATGTCAATAGATAACGTGTGTATCTCCGTGACAAATGAGACAAGTTTCTGTTGAGAGAAACCCGAATGGCTGGGAAGGGTTGTGCATTGCATCACTGGGTCCATGATGTCGTTTTCAATACCAGCAATCATCTTGTGATTCTGATATCATATGTTGTTAGCCTCAATTTATTGAGTCGAACAAGGAAGCTCGGTCACTCTACGATGGAGCTTCGGTCTTTAATTAGTTAATGTTGTAATAGGATAATATCGGGAATCGGGCTCGATAGTTAATCTAATATTGTATATGTTATGGGTTTAATCCCAAGCAAAACCCGAGCCCGGGTCCTAGTTAAATATCTCGCGCGTCATTTAACGCGACGAGGTATATAAACTCTTTTCTATTTAGAAAAGAGTAAGTTGTTCAAAATATCTAAAAATATCTTTTCTCTTTTCTCTCTCTAGTTTCTCTCTCTAGAACAACTCTCTCTTTCTCATTTCTAGTTCCGATTTCGTGATATATTGTATGAAGTGAAGTGTTATCGGGATCCTACAATGTCGGGGTATATAAGGAACTTTTCCACTTGGAAAAGTAAGTTGTTCAAAATATCTAAAAATATATTTTCTCTTTTCTCTCTCCTCTTTCTCTCTCTAAACAACTCAATCTTTCTTTCTTATTTCTAGCTCGATTTCGTGAACAATTATATGAAGTGAAGTGATAACGGGATCCTACAGATGGAACCGATGAGCTTGACAATGTCAAGAGGGATGATGGTTAGCATACAACAATCTTCAACGGCGAAGTTACGTAGCTCTTCTCAAGCATTGCTACATAGAACAATCACATGATGAGGTATGAGGTTATCTTAAAGGTGGTAGCGGAAATGGTGGAAAGAATATATTAGCCATCTATATAGTGGTAAAGGTGTGATTGAGATTTTCGTGTAATGAGTTAGGTATGAAAAATTAGTGATATAACCGTTTATAGGTATGGAGTAGATCCCTAAAGATAGTAAACGGTTGATATAGTAACGAAAGAGTGGGAACGAGTTACAATGAGGAGTTTTGAGTATTTGACTCTTTACGACGAGGGACAAAAAACGTATTTCGTGAAGAAAAGAATCAAATAAATAAATAAGATAATGATTAAAGTGATCTAAACTAAAATCCTTAGATTTGTGACGTGAACGCGAAATATTCTAGTGAGGAAATATATACCTAGGTGCATAGGACATATATGATTTAAGGATGCAAGTTTATCTGATCATGTACTAACATAATAATCAACAAGATTGATACGTAAGACTATATGATATCTATAAGTTAATCGTTTTACATCAAACATAGTGTAGGTACACAATTAACACATAAGTCATGTA
>BQNB010041831.1:0-46512 GCA_026074375.1 Tanacetum coccineum
ACGACCCGGGAAAACTCTATACTACTTCTCGGTTTCATTGATTGTTGTTTTTAGACTTATATATATTTTATATTTTATTATATATATATAGTGTGAAAACGACCAATCAATAAGCTTCTTCTTATAAGCATCCCTAATGAAGTGGTGCCTAATCTCAATATGCTTTGTTTTAGAGTGAAATGCTGGATTCTTTACAATGCATATTGTGCTTTCATTGTCAATATAAATCCTTGTGTTCATAAAGTTAAACCTATAGTCCAGCATCTGGTTCTGTATCCACAAGACTTGTCTACAGCAGTTTGCAGTAGCAACATATTCAGCCTCTGTAGTAGAAGTAGCCACAATGGTTTGCTTCTTGCATTGCCACAAAATCAACATATGACCAAGAAATTGACAACCTCATGTTGTGGATTTCCTGTCAAGGTTAGCACCACCATAGTCACTATCTGAATAAGCTACCAAGTCAAAAGATGTCTCTCTAGGATACCAAAGGCCCAATTTGGGTTTGCCTTTGAGATACCTAAAGATCATCTTTACAGCATAGATATGTGAAGTTTTGGGAGTAACTTGGAACCTGCTACAAGCACATACAACAAACATAATATCTGGTCTAGAAGCAGTTAGATACATTAAAGACCTAATCATGGACCTATAAAGATGTACATCCACATCTGCTACTTCCTCATCCTTAACCAGTGGCTTATGAGTCTCAATTGGACTACTAGTAGTCTTCACACTAGCAAAATCAAACTTCTTTAGGATCTCTGCAACATACTTATCCCGACTTATGAAAATGCCATCTTCTTTTTGTTTGACTTGTAATCTAAGAAAGAAGGTGAGCTTTCCCATAGAACTCATCTGAAATCTACTCATCATCAATGCCTCAAATTCATCACACCAAGACCTCTTTGTAGAACCAAAAATAATATCATCCACATAAACTTGTACTAACATGATATCATTCTTGTCCTTCTTGATAAAAAGAGTCTTGTCAATGGTTCCTCTTCTGTATTCATTCTTCAATAAGAAAGTAGATAAAGTAGCATACCAGGCTTTAGGAGCTTAGTGTAAACCATACAAAGCTTTCACAACCTTGTAGACCTTCTTAGGGAACTTAGGATCTATAAAACCTGGAGGTTGAGACACATACACCTCCCGATCAATTGTGCCATATAAGAAAGCACTCTTCACATCCATCTGATAAACTATGAATCCCATACCAAGAAGCAAAGGCCCTCTAAAATGATCATAATGGCTTCAATCTTAGCATAGGAGCAAAACTCTCAATCATAGTCTTTCCTCCTTCCTCTTGTCTATTTCCCTGCGGTAACCAACCTTCTCTTTATTTTAAACATCTAACACCTTTTTTATCCTTTTTATTTCTGCATAATCCCATTTTGTCCCATTGCCCTTTACATAAGGCAATTCTCTAATAAGAATCCATACCTTTATGTATCTTGAATCTGCTCTGTTGTTTTAGCAGTTCTTCTTGCCATAGCAATGGAACCCATCTTCTCGATCTTCAAGTGCTTCAGATATCTTCTTGGGTTCAATTTGAGACAAGAAACAAGCAAATAAACAATGCTAGAAGTCCTTATGATTATTTCTTCTCTGCTTTTGAATATAACTTACAAAAGCATAGGCTTCAGAACTTTTGTTCACTTTAATCCTTGTTTAAACTGCTGATTTAGGATCTCCAAGAATTTGATTTGAAGGATGAATAGAGTTAATCCTTGATGTGGGAATAGGACTAACATTCATAATTGTTTCTATATTTGTGAAGTCAGCCACTACAATCTCATCATCATAAGATGCATTGGTAAAAATACCATCATTAGAATTGTCATAACTATCCTCAAGATCAGGTATTTCTGAATCATCTTGGTCAGTATTGGTTAGATGAGTAAAGGATAGTTCACCAGAAGGACTGGAAAAATGGGACTTAGTACTAACTGGTGTAGACTTAGCTGGTTATTATTACTATGTTAGTATATGCTAGTCTTCGCATCTCCTGCTTGAAGAAGCAAATCCTTAGTATTTTGAGCAAACTCCTTTCTAAGAGCTTCAGTTGCATCATTATCCTCCTTTTCTTGTATTTTAAGCCTTTCAAGCTCATCCAAAAATGCTTGATCCTCCTGATCTACTGGCTTCTCATTTGTCTTTAAATCAATATTCTTAGTAGACTTTTCACCTTCATTCTTTGCTTTTGAGCTCTTGACTGTTGAAGTATAAGAAGACCATATTGGCAGTACAAAGTAGTCTTGAGCAGATTTAGCTTCCATTTCAGAATTTCCTGCATCAATATTATCTTGTGTACCTGCAATATGATTAGCTTCTTTTGGACCTGCATGTTTGTTAGCTTGATTCTCGGATCTCACAGGCTGATAATTCATTGAATCAGTTAAAAAATCAAGATCAAACAGCAAATTTGGTCCTTTCCCTGTAACATTTGGTTTATTTTCTAAAAAGGTTATATGCAGGTTTTCTTCAACTCTCTTGGTTTCTAAATTGTATACCCTAAAAGCCTTGCTATTTAGAGAATACCCTACTAAGAACCCTTCATCAGATTTCCCATCAAACTTGCCCAGGTGGTCAATGGTATTTAAGATGGTCACATGGCACCCAAAAGGTCTTATATAACTTATGATTGGTATTTTACTAGTAATGAGCTCATAAGGAGTGTTATTTTAAGGTTTGGTCACTAATACCCTATTCAAAACATAACAAGCAGTACTAACTGCTTCAGCCCAAAAAGTTTTAGGTAAAAATGAATCTGCTAACATAGTTCTAGCAGCCTTAATAAGGGTCCTGTTCTTTCTTTCAGCAACTCCATTTTGTTGTGGATTTCTGGCATTACTGTATTCCCTCTTGATCCCTTTTGACCCACAGAATTCAATAAAATCCCTATTCTTGAATTTCTAATTTCTTTGATTACATTGTTATATAGTTTTATTTTACCTTTTTGATTTTAATTGGCTTTCCTATTTGTCTTATAAAGTCCTGTAAGGATTAATAGTTTATTCCATTCCTTAGTTCTTAAGAAGAAACCTATATGTTCTCTATATAAATCTGCTAAAATCATTAGTGATAACAAGGCAATAAGTCTTCTGGTTTAAGCTCTTTACAAATGTAGGTCTAAATAAATCTATATGCATAAGCTATAAGGGCTGACTAATAGAGCTCACTGATTTATCCTTACAGGAGGCCTTGTGTTGATTTCCTTTCTGACAAGCAACACAGGTGTGGTCATTTTGAAAAATCTTTGAAGGTAAACCTCTTAATAGGTTTCCCTTTACAAGTTTGTTTAAGTTTTTAAAGTTAACATGACCCAACATCCCATGCCATTTGTTAGATTCATCAACAGTGGCCTTTACAATCAAACAAGCTAATCCTCTAGAAGGAACAATGTTCTCTAGGTTGAAACTGTACATATTGTTTTGTCTAGGGACTCTAAGTAATACTTGATTTTCATCAGGTAACTTAAAGTTAGGAGACAACACAAGACATTCAGTGTTTGTGAAGAGAACCTTGTTCTTCTTGTCATACATCTGTGACATAGAAAAGAGATTGAAATATTGTAGTTCTTGCACAAAGCACACATCCTTAAAATCTAACTTTCCTATTTTTATTTTACCTTTTCCATCATTATGTAACTTTACTACTTAAAAGTACTAGGGCCCACACTTATAGTCTTGATATTCAGCGGTAGGCCTTGTTTTAGTCATGTGCCTGAACATCCACTATCAACAATCCCTTTGTTATTTAAAGCTCTTTGTGGATAATCCTGCACATAATAAATAAGAGATGAATTAGATTCATCTTGGGGACTAAGCCATTTTGCGGTTTTGGGTCTGTAGTCGATCTTTGAAAGTTAACATAATTTCTAGTATCTTGATCTCACTATATAGTTTGGAGACTTCTGTTCTAGGTAATTCTTTTAGGTCTCCAATTACAAAAAAAAACCCTGACTGAGGGTCTTTTAACAGCAGTTTCCCATTTCCCCCAACAACACTAACTGGTTTTACCTCAGCAGTATTAACTTTTTGATTTGAAAATTTTGTTCTTGGTGTTGTTGTTCTATTGAATAGCCTTCTAATATGTGAATAAGCTTTATTGAAAACACTTTTTGGTCTAACATTATTCCTAATAGGTTTAACAGTATTAACTTTCTTGGCAGCATTAGTTGGTACTACCTGACTGTTAAAATTATGTCTAGCAGTACTAACATTTTTAGTACTGCTAGCTCTAACAGTATTAACATTGTTAGTACTGCTAGCTTAGACAGTAATAATACTTAAAGGTTGCTAGTTATAGTTAATACTGCTAGTAGGAACAATTAGTTTTTTGGGTGCTGGTTTTCAGTTTATTCAAATTGTTCCACACTGTGCCCTATTTTCCCTTTGACTATTACCTTACACATCCTTTTGGTTGACTTCAGCTTGTTAGCCATTCTATATCTCATGGAATCGAAATTCTCTAATGAAGAGGGCCTAAAACTACCACATACAAAACATGCCTTCTTAGTAAACCCATATCTTAAACCTAGTTTTTTAGACATTAAACCACTACAATCCTTTTTGTCAGGTTTAGGACTCTTACTACATGTGTTTTGTTGTATAACAGTTTGCCTAGGTGTTTTTACATGCTTAATAGTATTAGCAAAACTAGCTGTTTCGTGTTATTTTAAGGGTAGAGACACATGTTCATCATCACTATCTGATTCATACTCTCAATTAATAGGAGCATCAGTCCAATTTAGGTTAGCGAGCTTACTACTTAGGTTTATTGTTAACTGATTCAGGCTAGATTTCATGTGTTTCTTCACTTGTATGGGTTTTTCTTTGAGAGTAAATGGTCCTGACTCCTAGCATCATATTCACTAGGTTTAGATTGCTTTGGATCATATGTAAATTGTGAGTCATCTAATTCTTATTAGGTCCAGAAAGGGATGTTAGATCCCTGTCATTAGAGGGGAACTACATTGCATCCCTCTCTGCATATCGAATTATTCAAGACTATCTTCTTATATCTAGACCTACTGTACAAATAAACTTCCCAAAAACTTCCTTTTCATAACTTAAGAAACCTTATTTTAATTTGATTCAATACCCAAGCCCATACTTTGTCCCAGCCACTCATTCTGACTATTTAGCCCAGGTAATATTAGTTTTTAGAAGAAGTTGTGCCATTTTTCTATTTAGTCTTTTAATTCTTCTTTTTCTTTTTCAGCTTTGTTTCGCAATAATTTTTATGGTTATGTTAGCACATCAGTTTTATCATCTAAATCATTTTCATAAACAATATTTACGTTATACCAAAGTTGTGATTTTTTTGATGAGGAACAAAATATGCTTCATCTTTCTTTTGTAACGCTTGAGTATATGTTGTATTTCTATGTAGCATCACCAAGTTGTTCCCTCTGTTCATCATATAATTTTTTAATTTTAGCATAAGATTCTTTACACTCTTTTAAATAAGAATTTACCTCATGTGTCTGAGCTGAATGCTGTAAGCATCAAAGCATATGTTCTCTTGACTCATCTTCTGGGTGACTGGTCTAATCAACACTTTCTATATCAAGAGTCACCAAAGCTTTAGATTCCTCTTGTTTACCAGATCTCCTCCCCTTATCTTTATCTTTATTCCTAGTGTTCCAAGCATCTCTCCTCCTACTATCTTGATTCCCCTTGGATCTACACTCTCTAGCAAAATGTCATGTCTTGTGACAATTGTAGCACTCGACTTTGGTTTTGTCAAAACCAACCGGTTCCTTAGCATCAAATTGCAGCTTTCTTCCTGTCTTTTTTTAAAAGTTCTTCATTCTCATAGAAATCATGGCCACCTGCCATTTCAAATCCATTCACTCTAAATCAAACTCATCAAGTTGTTCCAAATCCTCATGATCCAATTGTGGACAACTAGATTGATTGGCAAGAAAGGAGTATGATGAAGGATTTTTACATTATGACTTATGACCAGAAGGATTAGAAACATCATGAGCAGTACTAACATCATTAGTACTGCTAGAGTTCTCATAACAAAGGCACAATTTTGGTGACTAGAAGATGAAGAGTAGTAGAGTTGGCCTTTAACATCAGATTCAAAGACTGTCTACTCCTGGCGTGGTCCTCATGATCAAGGAAACTTAAGACTAGGAAGAAGGTTATAGAGGAACTAAGGAACTTTCTTAAATTTGCATCTTCATGTGGAGAGCTTGCCACATGAAACTCTCTAGTTGACTCAGAAGACTCTGAAACCTGTCATAGCCTTTATGTAGCCCTTCTGAGTTTGATACAGAGAAGCCTTCAAACTGTTGCTTTAGAATATTCTTCTGCATCTTCTAAGATTTATCATTGCCACTAAATCTATATTTGATAGCTTCCTACATCTCTCTTGCATCAGTTATTTTGTAAAATTTAGCAAGATGATCTTCTGGTCTAAAGCTATAGCAAGGTCTTGTCCTTGCTTTTCTTTCTCTTTCTCTGGCTAAAATTTCTTCTGCAGTCTTAGGAGGCAGAACCTTTATTACACTATTTGTATCAGTTGAGACACTCACAAGACCATTGCCTCTTTGAATGAATTCCCAAATAGGATGGTCTGTATAGGCCAAATAATGTTCCATTTTCATGGCCCATATGTCATATTCTCCCTTCTTAAGAATATATGGAGCATTGATGGTTGAGACAATTTTGTGGGGGGTTTGTTGTAAGCCTATACTAAATGTTATATTTTTCCTAGACACTAAATGACAAAAGAAAATTTTATAAAAAAGAAAAATATTTTTTTATTAATTTTTGGATTTTTTATGAATTTTCTAAGATTTAATTAATTAACAAAAATAAACTTTTTCTAAAAATTAACACTAAAATTTTTCTTTTATTTTTCAAAAATACTAGATTTAAAATGAAAATTAATGCAAAAAGAATTTTAATTTTTCAACTATTTTTCTATTTTTTATGATTTTTATAAGAAAAAGTAATAACTAAAATCTACTTTAATTCCTAGAAAATACAAATTTAACTGGAAAAATATAGAAAAATAGTTTTTATAAACTACAAAGGTGCAGAAAAATTATGGAACAAAAAGCCCTAATTTCTATTAACTAATTGAACCCTAATTTGCTTAATTAAAAATATGAACCCTAATTATAAAACTAAAAACTAAAAATATTAACTTAATTATTATTCTAGAAAAGACAGGGTGCAAACTTGGTAAAGTGAAAGACAAGGGTAGGCGGGGTAACTTGTGCAATTTTACACTATAGAGAAAACGGGCACCCTTGAAGTTTGAGAAAAGAACAAAACAGACCCTGCGATTATGCTTATTTTTGGCTTATTAAATTTTGAGAATTAGCAAAAACTTAAAACTACAAAGTTATAGATGAGCTTAACCTCTACAACTTTAATAAAGGCAACTTGAACTTTTATCTACTTAATAAGCTAGAAAATAAGCATTTTGGTTTCTGTCACGGTAACTAAGGCTTTAAGGGCTTATTTAGTTTTTGGCTTATTATGAGCTTATTATTTGATGAATTTTAAGAACAAAAGAAGCTTATTGAGGCTTAAGATGTGTGCAAGAGATATCTAAACAAAAATTAACTAAGCTTTAATAAAAATAACAAGAAAATTGAGCTGAAAACATGCTAGTTTACCTTAAAACTGAAATAAGCTTTCTCTAATAAGCTAAACAGCTTACTACTGAACCTCAAAAGCTGAAATTTTAGGAATAAGCTGTGCTAGGGATTTACATCTAACCTAGATAAAAGGTTTTTCCAAACATCAACTAAAAATGAAAATCAAACTAGAAAATAAGCTAGAAATCTACATGCTGCTGTACCACTTTTTCAGGCTAAAATAAGCTAGCCTAAGAACTTAAGATTGAAACTAAAGAGCTTTTCTAGATTAAGCTAATGGAGTACTATTGACAAGCTTAATTTCAAACTCTAACTACTAACCACTGAAGCTAAAAATTGGCTAGGAAAGTGATGAGCTACAACAGTTTTAACTGAGTTAAAACTGTTGTATGCTGATGCAATTGGCAAGGCTCTAAAGTGCAGGCCAAACTCTAAGCTAAAATCTCATGTGCTCACCTTCTAAATGTATCTAACTTATACTAACATAAAATGAACCCTAAAATGCCATAAATCTCTTAAATCTAAAAAACATTTTACACTTAAACTGCCCTGGTGCTGGCAAAAGATTTTAGACTCTAAACTCTTGAGTTCTCCTAACTAATTCTCAAGACTTGTTCTAAACTTGGTGATGTAGCCTAACTCAACCAAGCAAAAGGTTTTGACAGGAATGTGTTGACTTTTTAAGTCAAAAACAGCCTAATCCAAACACTCCTTAATCTAACTGTCAAAACTAATTTTGCACTTAAATTCTAATTTCAAGCTTAATCTCCTAAAACCTTTTACCTACTACTGCTTAAACTAAACCAATGAGGCTATTTAAGCTTTTAAAGTCCTAGCTTATGTAGAAAATTAAGCTAGTTTCTCTACTAGCTTAACTACTTATATGACAGAATTTAACAACTAATGTTTCTCCCTAATTCAGCTTAAAAACATTTTAACTTTAAACCATCTAAACAACATAAACATGATTAAGCCTAAGGTTAACAAAGAAATAAGCTACTTAAGGTAAACCATATTGATGTTAAGATGAAATTTAGGGAAAAATAAACCTGAGTTTTTTTTTGTAGACTCAGACCTAAGCCACTCCTGTAGAGTGAGTGGCTTGCAAATGTAACCCTACTGGCTCCCTATCCTCTAAACCAAAGAATCATAAGCTCAATAAGCTAACAGAAGCTTATTAACCCTTCATGCTTCCAAGATGAACTCACAACTCCTCAAGTGGTCATGCTTTGATGTAAGTTGTGGGAAATAAGTAAATAAATGTCTAAGAACACAATTTGACTGAATTTGAGCTTATGAACATGAATAAGCTCAAAAGAGCTTATGGAGAGCTTATTAAAGTAAAACAGCTTAACCTTGAAATCAAAGGACAAAGATACTTGAAAACTGAATTATATTTCTCAAATTCGTAAAGTACAAGCTAAAAGAAGAAGGGTACAAGTGATCAAAGCTAAATTTTAAAACTGAAAAGTCAAATGCTTAGAAAAATGAAAAACATAGAAACTGAAAAATAAAAACTAACTACTTGCTCAAACTTCTGTCTTCTCTTTCTTTTTTATAGGCTGCTAATGTGCTTGTTGTGTTTGTTTTGTGAGAGCAAGACCAAAAAATCATCTAAACCGTCCACTAGGCCTTCGGGAGTGGGATTGTTAATTGGGAATTAAGGGTTTAAGTGGAGGAGGGGGAGGATTTTACACATTCGAGATCAACTCCCTTGTTTTTCTCGAGTGTAGACACTTTTTCTTTTAGAATACTAATTTCCTTTTCTAAGCTATTTCTAGTGGCTTTTAGTCTTTTGTTTTTAGTGATTATCTTTAAACTCATTTTGCACAGTTTATCATATTCATTATCTAATACTAAATCATCTATTGACGAGTTTTCATCACTAAAGTAAGAGGATTCGGAACATACCTCGCTTGATGCTTGAGCTACAACACATGTTTCGTTTTTTACCATTTCATCGTCTTCTTCACCGCTATCACTCTAAGAACCTCTGACAAAAGCTCTTTGGTTCTTGTCTTTCAGTGGCTTTGTACATTCTCTAATAAGATGATTCGGGTCGCCGCATCTAAAGCATTTTCTATCACTTTTACTGTTTTGTCGTCTCGGTTTCTTTAGAACGTCTTTTTGTCGTTCCGAGGTTGTATCACGAATCTTCCTCTTCTTTTGAAGAACTTCTTAAAGTCTCTTACCGCCATGGCGTACTCTTTGTCTTCACTTCCGGAAGTCGAACACTCTTCATCACTAGATTCTTTCTTGGCCTTTAAAGCAAGAGATTTTCTTTCAACTTTTGCTTTGACTATTTCAGAATCTTTTTTAATGATCATTTCGTGAACTTTGAGGTTCCCGATAAGTTCATCAAGAGATAGTGATGTTAAGTCTTTCGACTCTTCAATTGCCGTGACCTTTGCTCTCTATTTAGGATGTAGAGCCCTAAGAAACTTCCTAACATAGTTCTTGCTAGAATAACCTTCATGCCCATATGGTACCTCAACTTTCACTTTCATGCCCATATGGTCACTTTTTTACCGACTACCGGTTAAACTGGCTAAATTTGTTCCAAAAGCTGACGTGGCATTTTATTAATAAAATATAAAGTATTTGTTTGTATTAAACACACATTAAATAGTTATCTACTTTCTCAAATGTACTCATATGGTACGTGTACTAAAAATGCTATTTTTTTTACGTTTTCGTCCGATTTCTTACGTTTTCGTCTGGTTTTATACTTTACGTTTTCGTTCATTTTTTTACGTTTTCGCCCGTTTTTTTACGTTTTCGTCAGATTTCTTACGTTTTCGTCCATTTTTTTACGTTTTCGTTCAATTTCTTACGTTTTTGTCCCTTTTTTTACGTTTTCGTCCATTTTTTTACGTTTTCGTTCGTTTTTTTACGTTTTCGTTTTTTTACGTTTTCGTCCGTTTTTTACGTTTTCGTCCGTTTTTTACGTTTTCGTCCGTTTTTTTACGTTTTCGTTCGTTTTTTTACGTTTTCGTCCGTTTTTTACGTTTTCGTCCTTTTTTAACCTTTTCGTTCGTTTTCGTACGTTCTCGTCTGTTTTCTTGCGTTTCCGTCCATTTTCGTCTTTTTTACGTTTTTGTCTGTTTTTTAAATTGAATAAAGACGTATAAAACGTAAGAAAACGAAGAAAGAGGTCAATATACAAAAGAAAACGTCCAAAATGGAAGAAAACAGACGAAAACGTAGAAAAACGTTAGAAAACGATCAAAAATGTAAGAAATCGAACGAAGACGTAAAAAAATAGGCGAAAATATAAAAAATGGACGAAAACGTAAAAAAACGGACGAAAACATAAAAAAACATACGAAAACGTAAGAAATAGGAGAAACCGTAAAAAATGAACGAAAACGTAAAAAACGGATGAAGAACGTAAGAAATCGGACAAAAATGTAAAAAACAGACGACAATGTAAGAAATCGGACGAAAACGTAAGAAATCAGACAAAAACGGAAAAAACGTAAGAAATCAGACGAAGACGTAAAAAAACAGACGAAAACGTAAAAAATAGACGAAAACGTAAGAAATCGGACAAACCGTAAAAAACAAACGAAAAAGTCAAAAAATGAACGAAAGCGTAAGAAATCAGACGAAAACGTAAAAAAAGGGACGGAAACGTTAGAAATCGGACGCAAACGTAAAAAATGGAAGAAAACGTAAGAAATCGGACGAATACGTAAGAAATCGGACGAAAACGTAGAATACGTACACTTTTGATGACTTGGCAGACCACATCATCAGTTTGCAGGTCAAGCAGGTGAAAAAAAAAGTTTGTGACCATATTAGCACGAAATTGAAAGTTGAGGTACCATATGGGCAATTTTTTTAGTACACGTACCATATAGGCACATTTGAAAAAGTACGCGACTATTTAATGCCAAAAACCTTTTTATTAATCTCTTTAAAAAACAATATCATTACAATACTATTCTAAATCACTAAATGAAAACAAATTGAGATTGTATTATAACTATACTAGTTTTAATCCCCGTGCATGCACGGGACTTGTACATTATATTTTTTAAATATATTTATAATTTTTATTTTTTCTGTTTTATAAGTTATGAAAGTTTAAAGGGTTATTTGTTTTTTTAAGTGATAATAAAATTTGTAAATTTATAAATTTACACTTAACTCTATACAATTTATTTAAAATTAAACCACTAAAGTTTTATTAATTACCTCATCTTTTTTTCATGTTTTTGTTTTTATAAATTTGACACATATATTTTTATGTGTTTTTTTATCAGATTTCTCCACCAAAATAATGCCAATTTTAGAAGTATTTAAACTTTTTAATTAAACATATATTTAAAAATAATAAAATTTTGAAGCATCATACCTAATAAGGAAATAATTTTTTTTTGAAATGCAAAAGTCCCCACTTTTCGTTTTCCTTTACTAAGTAAAGGATATGCATTTATGAGTACGCATCGGAAATCGTGCTTTTTATTGTTTAAAAACTCACGAATGTAACAAAAATTACAAAAACGCACCCTCAAATTATGTGAGAAGTTACTAAAACAACATCAAATTTTTACCTAATTACGAGTTTTTTATATATCAAATACGAAACGTATATCTATCGATTCATTCGTAAAAAAATATGTCATTGAAAAGATCATTGAATTGCGAACAAAACAAGCTCAATATTGCAATGCTTTTGACATACGTACGATTTTATAAAAAATGTTGAAGTTTAATATATATTTCTAAATTTTTTACGAAAATAGACCTTGAGGTTATCGGTTCGTTGCACAGTTAGTCCTTAATGACTACTTTGCAACGGACCGCTTACCTCAAGGACTATTTTTGAAAAAAAAATCAAAGGCAATTAACGCAAATTGTCCTCGGGTTATCGGTCCGTTGCAAAGTTAGTCACGCGCGCTCCGCGACGAAGCGCGAGTTACGAACCTCGTTATTTAACAAAATAGACTTTTGGCAAGAGCCGACATCCAATGCGCTTTTCTATAAGGTATATTTTGATTTGAGTTTTCTACTAGTTATAATCAGTGGCGGAGCCAGAAAACTTAATCACGGGGGCAGCAAGTGATGGGTTAAACACAAGTCGGAAAATGCCACTTTTTAGCGTAATTTGTGACAAATGGGGTTGGTTCTTTATGATTCGGTTTTAGCGTAATTTGAGACAGGGTCGGGTCTTCTTTGATACCAATAGAACCAGACAAACCGAAGAATACCAATTTTTAGCATAATTTATATACAAGTGATTATCATATCAAAATCATAAAATACAATACATTTGAGAAAAAAAAGATATGATGCTAACATATTAACATTAAGTAGCCGGCAAAAGTTCAATAAAGATTTATTTTTTATCATGGATCTCAAGACTCCGTCTTAACCATTAGTTTTTTCATCAAATTAAATAAAACTCATTTTTCATATTTTTTTTAAAAATTTAACATCTCACAAACCGTTAATCGTTACGTAAAATGAAACATACCATTGCAACGAGAATTAAATCATCTTTCTAACGAGGGGCACTTTGATATACTTTCGACGAACTTTTTTTTTAATTTTAATTTTAGTCACGTCTAAAAAGATCACATGTGATTCTGGAAAATCACATGTGATTTATATTTTACAAAATCACATGTGATTTTATGAAATCACATGCGATTTTGTGAAATCACATGTGATTTTGTAATACAAATCACATGTAATTTTTTTCAGACGTGACTAAAAAAAATTTAAAAAAAAGTTCATCGAAAGTATATCAAAGTGCCCCTCGTTAGAAAGATGATTTAATTCTCGTCGTGGTGGTGTATTTTTTGTCGTTTAACGATTTACCGTTTGCAAGATATTTTAATTTTAAAAAAGAGGTGAAAAATGAGTTTTTTTTAATTTAATAAAAAATGGGTGGCTATGATTGATCCATTTGATGTTTGATAAATATTGAATCTTCATTGATCTCAACTCTTAAGTAGGGGTGTTCGCGGGGCGGTTCGGTTCGGTTAGTTGGAAGATTTAAACTATCCGATGCGGGGCAGGTAATTAATTTTACTATCCGAAATCGAACCATACTAGGCGGGTAACCGGACATGCGGGTACCCGAAGTTAGCGGTTACCCGCGGTTCGGTTCACGGTTAACCATTTTTTACGTTTAATCGAGTTTAACCGTATAAAAAATAACATGGTCTAAAGCATTAAATGTCATTCTAGTAAAATCAAATGACATTGAGTAGATAAAACTCATATAAATTTATTTCGTTACAATAATTGCATTTAAATATTCGTACATAACATATTAACAAAATAATACTTATTCGTCCTTTATAAATTACGATCCCATTCATGAATTTTCACACATATATTTTCACAATGTTTACATTAGGAGCTAAAAAGTCGTTATGGAATAACATTAGTGCAATAATATGGTTATTACTTGTACAATTGTATGAATATTAGTTAGAAAACAATCATGTATAATATGCACGGTTCGGTTAACCGCGGATATCTAAAAGTAAAAACCGAAACCGAACCGTGATAAGCGGGTTTTTTCGATTTCGGTTTTTTTCGGTTTCGATTTCGGGTTTTTTCGGTTTCGGATTAAGCGGTTCAGCTCGGTTCGTCGGTTTCTCGGTTTTTTTGAACACCCCTACTCTTAAGTAGCCTATGTTTTTAAAAGCGTGTGGTTATTTGGACCCCCTTAAAATATTACAAATACCCCCTCTAATATTATTGGTTTTTTTATCTTTTTTATATTTTTATAACTTTGTTTATGTTATAAAACTGTGAAACGAAAAGTGCAGAACAAAAATTATAAAGTTTTACAAAGGAAAAACATTAAACTGTTAAAAAATACGGAACATAAACTAGCAAAAAACTGTTTTGCACTATAAATTAGAGGACAAAAAAGGGTATTAGTAGTACTTTTTGTACTTTAAAGAGATACTAGGTCTCTACCCGGCCGATGACCGATTTTCTCAATAGCTAAATAAAATCGTAAACCATGTTTAAGATTGATATTACAATCAAATTGTAACATGATCCACACTCTTTGCTGTGGATTAATTATTGAGAGTTATAAAACAATAAACGTGATGTTTTTTTTGTTTCGGTTACATGTTTAAGCATATCTTAGTCAAATTTAACCCGATTAGCCTAAAGTGAGGTTCCTTTTAGAAAAAGAAGACACTATACTAAATTATAACGGTTATAACATTTGGCATTTTTCTTATTTTTTTTAAATTTAAATGTTGTGTTACATTAATAAATGGTCTACGTGTAGTCTACTATTAATGACCATCATTATGCGAGGTGCGTAGGTTGACAATTCATTTATTTGGTGAAAGTGATGATCGAAAGAAAACACAAAAACAGGTGAAGGTGTTGATTTGGTAAAGGTGAATATGGTGGTTGATTTGTCATTTCCTAACATAGCTATTTGGTAAGAAGTTGATGGAGGGAAATAAACTTACGTGCATCTAAGATGACAATGGAATAACTAACTTAGTAAATATACTAACTCGTCGTTCCAAAAAAAAGATGACAAATTTAGTTTATGCGATGAGTCGTTAGCTTAAATGTGTAAACTAAGACTTGACCGTACTTACTTAGGTACTTGACGGTGTGACCCACTGCTTACTTGGATATTTATTATCATTCAGAGAACTACCGGCTAAGGTGAGTTCATAGCCCCATGTTTTACAATTATTTAAATGATTTACATCCTTGGGGTGAGAACATGCTTTGTTTTACAAATTGGACGCAAGTGTACATTTTATACTATGATTACGTGTTTGCCTAAGTTACCATAACCCATTATGTCCATGATCATGAACTGTTAATTGCATAGATGTGATTGGGAATTACATTGTGTGGGCGCGAATGTTATGGATAGATCTATTAGGGATTGACAATCCCTGTTCGGGTGACTAGCTATCACTGGGAACGAACGCATACCATGTCGAATCTGGGATGTTGCGGGGTTAGCACATCATTCACGGACACCTGTTGGCAAATTTATATTTGCATTCATACATGTCAAGCTTCGGTGTCATGAGCTTAGGGGAAACGTAAATTACTTTTTATGATTGTTTGCATTTGTTGCTTAATCATACACTTGGAAATCTTGCGGTCCTACAATCGATTTACATAAACCTATGAATTCACCAACTTTATGTTGACGTTTTAAGCATGTTTTTCAGGTCAATAAGGCACGAGGTGCGATGATACATTGGGAGTCAATAATTGAAGAGTCAACACTTAAGATTTGGGGTCTTATTACACTTTGGGGACAATTGTTATAAACCAGAAATCTTTATCTATATTGTTGAACAATTTAAAGCCATGAGCTTATGTAACAAACAAGTATTTTGTTAATCCAATGTATCTTTTTCAAACGACACGTTTAGTAGTCGTTCTCAGATCTTGTGCTATTGACCCAATAATGTAACGCCTTCGGATATTCAACATTCCGCTGCATACTTAGATTTGAGGGTGTTACATATGAAACTTGAGGTATAAAGCGTATAATTGCTTTATGGTTGACACAAATTTGTTTTTAGTAATTATTGAAACACATGTGGGAACATTTCTTGTGTATGAGTAAATATTATTGCTCAAACATTGGAAGACCTAATGTCACTTATATTTACTAAACTTTTAGGATATTTCATAGTTGCCTCTAAAAATGTACTAAATTAATTGTATAGTAGTAAAAGATATTTTGGATACTAAAAACTTATATGTTATTTAGTATCAAGCTTAAATAACATAATATCAACATACATTGACATATGTGTATGGCACTATTTTTAGTATTTGGGATGCTAAATGACAAAATAATATTATAAATCATAAGTATTTGGATACTACATAGCGAACACTAAAAATAAGCATTTTGACACATATAGTTCGGTCGTCGTCGTTGAAAGCACTAGTAGAGCATCTCCAAATACTTCACTGATCGCAATCTAGTCAACAACCTGTGATAAACATAATTATGTGATAGCAATCTCTGATAAACATAATTATGTGATAAACAACATGTGATAAATTTAATCGTAAACAAAACCATCAACATTAGCTTAAATTTTACAATTGAAAATTCAACAATTCTTATTCACCGATTATGTAATTCACTTAAAGGAGAAAAGGCGATCTCCACCAAATCCCGTAACATGCAAAAGCAAAGTGCCAAGGATAACTCACAAAAAACTTAGAAAGCTAGTGGATTGCATGATAACCCAAATATATAAAATAGATGTATCAATTATATTTTTTGTGAAAATGCAAATCGAATAACCACTCCAGATGCATCGTGTAACAATTACCTTATCAACATCATGTGATAAGAAAGAAAAGATAAATAGGTGACTTTTTAAGTGTTGTGCTACTCAACATATATTCCCTTCACTATTGCAATGCTTATTTACCTATGCATGTGCATGCATTGTTTTGATGTTGACTGACGAATCTGAGTAACATCATGTGTAAAAGAGATCATTCACTTTGATATTTCATAATCTAATGTTTGTCAGTTTGTTTATCTCAAACTTACAATGATTTTCATAGTTATGAGAATTCGTGTTGGTTTCTTGGAGCTTCAAATTGTCATGTACTTATAAAGTGTTAAGACACTTTACGCGTCAATTGTATTCCAACATTTTCAATTTTAGAAAAACAAAAAAAATCTGTTGACGATACAGTTGGGTTGCCTGAATACTTAAACTTAGTTGCCGGAATACTTAAACTTAAAACTGAAACATGGACTTATCAGAATCTCACTTAAGTCGCTTGTTTCCAGGTGTGTCATGAGTAAAGACCATACATCTTGTAGCTAGCTTACAATGTTCATTACGACAAAGAGGGATAACGTTGCTTAAAGTTCTATCAAACTCCTGATACTAAATAAAGAATCAGATTATAAACAAATAGAAAGCAACATGGCACGGATAAAAACAATTCTATTAGGAACAATATCACACAAATTTTATTTCATAATTTAGTTTATTTATTAATTATTGTTTTGGAACAATATTCCACAAATTAATTATTTATAAAAAATAATAGGAAACCCATTTCAACCCATTTGACCCATTACCTCTAGTTCTACATAATTCAGATACATAAAGTAAAGTGAAAGTGGTCTTGGCTTCACTGTAGAATGAGCTAAGGTGTTTTCTGTTGTGGAAGCATTGGGGACCCGTTATTTTAAGGGACCATTGATGGTGGTGATATTGACGACAGAATTGGAGTTGGCGATGTAGGAGGCTTAGGAATCTCATATCTAAGTGTGTATACAGAAAATTATTACTACTGCATAGTGAACAAAAGGATCAACATACGGATAATATTGACAATACGAAAATAGCTAACTGCATAATAGAAAGGTAACCATTTTTTTTATTTCTATTTTGGGAAAAAACTTATTATAGGTTAGCCTATCCAAGTTTCTTCATATAGATTTAAGGTAATTACGTATGATAACCAGTTTTCAGACGCCAGGAAAAAACTTATCGACACATCAGCTGTCATTTCATCATAACTGGTTAAGCGGGTCAAATAACCTTGAACTGAAAATTCTGAGAATTTGTCAAAACGTTTGAAACTTTCACGGCTTTCTGGCAAAAAAAGTTTGGTTTTTGGATACTTTGCAGGTAATAACGAATAACCAAAGATAATATTTATCAAACGCCAAAAAGAAGGTCAACATAATCATGAGTAATCTACAAAGAAGCTACCATGTCATCATTATAATCTGTTCGCACTTTGCAGATCAAATTGCCTTTTAAATTTAAATTGTTGATGGTTGGTTACCTTCAAATAAAAAATTATGATGCTTTGATGTTTTTTTCTAGCCTTAAAAATGTGGGGTATTTGAAATACAAATTGACTAAAGCTAGTTAATTTTGTCCGCAGTTATAGTCCTACACCAAAAGAAAGCATAATCAAAAGGAAGATAAGTGTTGTGATAATTCACTTTCTGAAGATAAACTTACACAAAACTTTTGCAGGCTGCTAGATGTTAGCACATAAATATTTGGCTAGGTGCCTGATGCTCCATGCTTTTGGATGTAATATGATTCTGACGTGAACTGTACTGGCTCCATGCTTTTGGATGTAATATGATTCTGACGTGAACTGGTCGTCATATCTAAACCAAATTTCCATAGCATATTGATATTATTAACGGGTGTTTAGATATGCGTTCTAAATGTGATTAAATAATCAAAATAAGATAATCAACTATAATAATGAGAGCTACTGCTGTCAAAGATCATTTGAGTGTACACAAAGTTGTAAGTTTTCCCAAGAATATATTTGTGAAAAGAGAAAACTATACTTATTGGGTGAAATTAGATTATAAATCTCAAATTTGGTTTATAAAAAATTAATTCATTAATACTCAACATATTACATGAATGTATTAAAAAAATAATTACCAAGAGTTGTCATACTTGAATTATTGTAAAAACATATCAACATACTAAGCTTTTGTGAGAAGCTAGTAAAACTTTAACCAGGTTTTATCGAGTCTAACCCCTACAGAAAACCAACTTTGACTTGTTACCTCACCCGTTTAACTGGCCTTAGTAGCAACGCGTCTAATTTTGATGTCTTATATTAGAACTGCATTTTTAGGTTCTTCTAATTGTCCTACTTGAGCCTTACACTTTCAGGACCTATGTTTCATTATAAAAGTTGAACTATCATATCAGTAGTAGGTAAAATAATCAGTAGCAATGTATATATTAATAAACGTAAGTCATCGTCATATTTCATGGAATCTTCATCCATCTAATTTCTCTTCTCTTCTGTAAGAGATGAGAACCGTAGAAAACAATTGAAGCATGAAGCTAAGGAGCATAATGACATAATAAAGTAGCTCCAAAATCATATAAAGGAATGAGAAATACCTTCAAACACCTGATGAAATTGGTTCCTTACCTTCAACTTTGTTTGTGACCGAAAGTACTTGAACCTTTTTACCTCAACTCGTAGGTGATAGCATATCAAAAAGAATGATATGCAAGAGCTTCTGTGACCTAAAGGGTCTTTTAACAAAGCCTAAAATCCATGTTCTACTACTGCCTACACCTGCATAGATTAGATTAGATACACAATTTCAGAAAGTGCAACCGACTGATATGAGAATAATTGAAAACAAAATGCATGAATAAACATACCACGTCTTCCAAATCAAGAAACGACTCAAACAGAACACGACATATGGACAATTCCTTCTCATTCATACACTAAATAAGTCGATGTCAACACTTTCACCACCCGACATTGAGATTATAAAGATTGGGACACCCTCCACAATAGTTCATGACAGGATTCCAAGTAGATCGGTGTGGCTTAGGATCATGTAGATTGTAGGTAAAATATTGCTGGATACTCATGTTATTATGAGAAAATTAAAAAAAAATTGCTTGTTATTTTTAAAACACATGTTTTCCAAATATACATACAAAAACGAATAAAAAACGAAAAAAAAAACGGATAAAAACGGGCAAAAACATGTGAAGAACATTAAAAAAATGATGGCAAACATATGATCTATTTTTTTGCTATCACTGCACAAGACATGAGTACAAAAAATAGACATGAGAATAGACTCGAGGTTACCTTCCGTCTCACACCAGAAACTATTGCCCACACATATTTCTCCTCAACCTTCATCCGTTCTTTTTTCATTGCTTCTTCTCCTGCCAAAAAGAACAGCCTTTAGATCAGTAGATGTAAAAAAAATCAAGATTAATTTTACAAAAAAAAATCATTAATTGACTTTCGCCTTTTCTTCCAATAGGACCATTTCCACATTTCTGGTTGATTCATTTATAACTTACTCCTGTGTTAATTTGCTTTTTCTAATCTTTTTTCCTTCTGCTGCCATTCGTACATTTATGACAACAATAACAATTATGTTTCGCGTGATATCTTCCTAGGATTTTCTGCCAATCATTACCGAAATTTTTATTTAACATAAGATCAGCAATCACACCATCAAGGTTAAGAGGCCTTGCGAGTGAAGCTCAGGTTTTCGAAGCCCAGAGTTTCTGTACACACCATTAACTAATATTCTTGTTGCACCATGTCCAAGCACCCTACACACTGTAGAAAAATACATAAAGGGTTTTATAGAGTTATACAAATGTCTGCACAAAATATTTATGATAAAGTGAGTGATTTGCATACTTCACCTCTAAAATCTATTTTAGTAAAATAAAAAGGTCTGCCAATTTCCATCGAACCAAAAGCATGGCTAGAATCCTTAACCGACATTATATCCTGATATATCCAAAATAGTAGGAAAGCATTGTGTAAGTGTCATAGGAATGCATTATGTAAGTGTCCTAGGAATGCATTATGTACTATCAATGGTAAGTGTCATAGAAATGCATTATGTACTAAGAAAAATTATAGTTCATTACAGAAACTAAAATGCCAGTTTTGAACCATAGTTGATTCGGGTTATGTATAAACCCAAAAGGGTCGAAAAGGTTAAAAGTTTTTAGCTCATTTACCTTTAAAGCATAAAACTTGAGAAATCAGTTCACATAGATATCTGCATTACCATATATTCTCAAAGTAGTAGTTCTCTTGAAAAACATGTTCTAGTAAGCTACTGAAAATTAACCATATTTATGAGATGTGATTCGAGTCGGTACTGCTCATGTAACCTTTTCCACCCAAGTTGCAAGCTACCATGTAACAACAGTTAGGCTAGCATGTACCCGGGACACACTTCTTCTAGCAACCACAATACCCAAACATATAACAATTGCACATTTCAGAATTATACAATTGTTATTTGTTAATAAGCCAATGAGAACAATATGAAACAAAGAAATATGATTGTATTTTCCCTTTGTCAGCAATAACTGGATTGTGGGTGATTTCTAGTGTCTCGACCCTAATATTAAATTGTATTTTCCCTTCATTTAAGTTTTTATCTTTAATTGAGTATGCGCCATCACCTAAAACCAAACATATAATATATATTATATGAAAATATGCTTGTCGCATCTTATTGATATGAAAATTGAAAAAGAAAAGAGAAGAACCTGCATGAACTTAGAAACGCCTTAAGACTGTCATTCCCATATATGTGGGGCTTATGATCCACACATTGTTTATGTCTTTTTTCCATTAATTAGGATTCATAACAGTGCCTTCTAACTTATTTATGCATAATCACTCATTATAGTGAGTGTGTATCAATAAAAGAAAGGCAGCAAATAAAGCTGAGCTTTGATATACAAACTGCAGTGGAACAAAAAAACACACTTTGATTGATAAAATAATGCAGCATCATTATTATATAGTTATAAACTACAGTAATAATCACGGAGTAAGGATCTTGCATACAGTATTTCCAAACTTTGTTCATTTATGCATTTTATCAAACACTTAATGTGCATATGGATTGATTGTCATTTTAATGTTAATTTCTATCTTGGCACCTAACTAACTCAAACATGTAAAGATGTATATAAACAAAATTCATACCTTTTAATGATTGAACAAACATTGAGTTGATTTGAGACTTCAATTTGTAGTCACCTCTGGAACAACTACACACAAGATCTCTTATACACAATACTCCATAACCTTATGTATTTTACTCTTATTAGTAAATACGGTTTCTTCAATTTTCAGTTTGCAGTTGTGGAGCAGTTACAGAACGTGGGTTCTATTTGTTTTTCGTTTTGCCTAATTTTTTTTATCTAGAAAATGAGCGGGAATAAAACTCACTGAGAAGTTGACACGTGTTAAAAAAAAGTGACGTAGCTATCTTAAAACTGTGCCACGTACTAATTTATTATCTTGATTTAATGATAGAATAGATGTTAGTTGCTGTCTTGCGATAACATGGGCTGGTTGGTAACGGGTTAACACAGGTTAGGGTACCTAGTCTTTTAGTACAGGTCAAAATGGGCTTTGTCAGTTGACCCATTTGAGATTAAACTCAAATCCGCTCAACCGGACACCAATTGCTACCCCTATTTATAATTAAAATGGATCAAATATGCCACCTCTGTAAAGATTGACTGGATTATTGTTTCCAAAAATATAATTTCCTGATTTCAAGGAGCAGTAATGGCTTATGTGTCTAGTCTAATGAGAGTCCCAACGATCTTTATAAAGGCTGTATCATATTTTGTTGATGGTGAAAAGTCAATTCCTGAAGAGTTTGCTGAAAATTTGCAAGCAACCGTCGTGGCACTGCGGGATGTAGTTGCACAGGTTGAATTTATCAATGGCAAGTCCCTCTCTGAACTATGATACTTGTATCCGTTATTAGGCATTTAGACCTTGATTTATTAACCAATTTTGTGTAACATTATTTGTAATATGTACCCGCAATAGTATTCGAGTGCATCATTTTATATTTTTGAGTTGGATATGATCTTAATCGCATCGATTAGTTTAGTTTTGGATTGATTATAAGTCTAAAAAGACCCTTAACGCTGACATGCTTTTTGTGATAAACGATAACTCGGGTCGTGTCAACCCGAAATTTTTGAGTAAAGCTGACAAAAATTCGTTTTTTACTCTTATAAATGGAAATCTAAGAATTATATACTAAAATTTTTAAAAAAATCTTTAATTCCAGGTCATCGGGGTTGAGCCCGAACTCATTAGCAAAGACCTTTCCAACCGACGATACCGACGCCTATTCATAACTCGGGGTTAGGTCGGTGTTTGACAGTTGAAATTGACCTAAAACAAATAATGATTTTTTGACCGCGAGTGACCCGACTAGACTTATTCGGGTTCAGGTTTTTCGGGGATCCGGTCGTTTTTTGACAGATCCTCCAAAATAATTACAAGTATCTCTAAAAACTACTTTTCCTTTACTACTGAGATACTCATATCTTTCTCTCTTCCTCCAGGATTACCAAACAAAAATGATCGTCGGTAAAAAATCCAGATTTCAACATTAAAGCACTCTTTGTAATTGTTGGCAGCTGGAAGACGAAGGGCACTTGTAGGTTTATTAGCGAGGCATCTACTTTTTTTACATAATTTTATGTTTTCTTCTATGAATATTTTGTTTCCATGCAAGAACTCATTGGGGGCGGTTCCCCCACCACTAAAACCCCTAGATGGCGACCGCTCCTGGTTAAATGCCCAGGTGATGCTTGCACATGTGTTTTTATTCTTAAGTTTTTAATATTGTATTTGTATCTATAAAATTTGTTTATCATCATTTGTTAGGGTTATACATGTAGAAGTAGATTGCACTTTTAACTGTTAGTAAATGAAACATAGATACTGTAGAAATTATTGATCTTATTTATAAAAAAATACTCAAGTTCACAATTTGAGTAACAACTACAGAATCACAAACTGATCTTATCAGCAAATCAAACAACCAAACTATATCCCCACAACATCTAATCTTGGTAAGGATCTATATCATATTGATTATGGTTCTATACAAACGAAACACCTAACAAGATCAAGATGATCAATTTTATAGGGTTTATAACATTTGAAGAGATGTAGCATTTTTTAGAGAGTAGATAGAGAGATCAGGCACAAGTAAGAAGCTCAGGCTTGACTTTTGATTTTATAATCCTTGACCAAACCGACTTAAAACTTTCCAGTCTTCACAAGATTAGCCCTCCATCTTTTATACTCAAGACAAATGATCTTGAAAGCTCTTATCAGCAATACTGAAAGAAATAAACAACCACAATAAGCCCCTGAACTATTATACCAGGTTAAGATGATACATTTTAACATCCCCCCTTCATCTCAACCTGGTAAATATCATACATACCAAGCTTTTCTCTAAAAAATTTATGCTGAACTGTCCCCAAATCGCTTTGTAAAACATCTGCAAATTTGATTTCCATAGTCTACTTTTTACAGTTTTTAAACAACTCCCTTAAAAAACAAATTTCTCTAACAAAAATGCAGTCTATTTCAAGATCTTTTTCTTTTCATGAAACACAGTTATTTGCTGCAATTTATAATTGGTAGCAAAATTAACTGTCTACAGTGAAGATTAATTGGTAAAAGATTTTCAATCTTTAAAAAAAAATCCAGATAACTTCACTGGTTACTGAAGCAAGAGCCCTATACTATGCTTCAGTGGATGATTTTTGAGAAAGTATTTTGTTTTTTACTCTTCCAAAATATCAAAGAATTATTTAAAAAAACACAATAACCATATCAAGATTGTTTCTGTCAACAATACATTAGCCCCATCAGCATCAGAAAATGCCATTAAAGAAACATACCAGAAAAAAAAGGGTTGTTTTATTCTATCACAAAATGTAATTCCTAAACCTTGCTAGACATCCTTACAGATATCTATAATAACTGAATACAATTTTGAGATTAGAACTATAAAGAGGAGAATTGGCAATAAACATGCTCAAATACATGCACAACATACTAAAAATCTCAGGTCTAGTGTTAATCATGTAAATAATTTACCCATTAACTTCTGAAAATCAGTAATGTTCTCAAGTAACTTGGATCATTTGTTTATCCCATCATTAGAATAAGACTAATTTGACAATAAAAGAGTAATCAACAGGTTTACCAGCAAGCATAACCATATTCTAATAACAAGTTCCAAAACATACTTTCATTGATTCAGACAGATACCCTTACAGTATCACAACAACTTTAAGTTCCAAGAAAATATTTAAGTTTCCCAGTCTATTATCATATACATAGACTTGATTAAGATCTAAACTTTTCAATTTCAGCAACACTATTACCATAATAATAATTATCATCTACAGTAAACACGTACATGACAAGAACAACACCTTATCAGACCTTCTAGAAAAGAGAAGAATAAGTCAGACATGTTTGATCGAAAACATTTACAATCAAGGTAAAAGTCATGTTTATGCATGTCATAGCCAGGTGTGCTTGCTTTACGCCATATAAAGATCTTATTATAAAGCTTGCAAACTTTGTTTCCTGAAAGAAAATACCCTTCAGGTGGTCTCATATAAACATCCTCATCTAAGTCACCATAAAGAAAAGCATTGTTCACATCAAGCTGAAAAATAGGCCAAGCCTGAGAAACAACAACATTCAATAAGCACCTAACAGTAACCATTTTGACCACAGGAGAAAATTTTTCCTCATAATCAATTCTATCTTTTTGCCCAAAACCTTGAGCCACAAGTCTAGCCTTAAACCTATCAATTTCACTACTAGATTGAAACTTAATTTTATAAATCCACTTACTACCAATAACCTTTCTACCTCTAGGAAGATCTACAATTTCCCAAGTGCCATTTCTAAGTAAAGCATTCATTTCTTGATTCATAGCATCAATCCAATGAGAAAATTTAGAGGCTTCAAAATAAGACTTAGGCTCAAAATTCTTATTTAGTTGAGTAATAAAACAATAATTTTCTAAATTAAGCTTAGAATACCTAACATACTTTTCAATTCCGTACTTAACCTTTGAATCCACAACAAAATCATTATAATTTTTAGGAAAAACACGTTGTCTAGAAGACCTTCTTAGATTTTGATTATCCTGAGAAATAGTATTTAGATTTTTATCTATATTACCCTCAGAAAAAAATATTCACTCAAGTTGGTACCCTCTTCATCCTGAGTGGTAAAAATTAGTTATCACTGCTAAACCAGTATCATTATTCAGAATTAAGAGGAAAATCTACAGTGATAGAAACTCCACTAAACTCAAAAGAGCTGCTACTAGCACTCTGTGACTTATTAATGTAACTATTCAGATTAGGGTCTACTCTCTCATCATCATTAGGTATCTCAAGATATTCAATGTTAAAAAAGTTTATATGATTAACATCTTGAAAAACATTTTCAGTAGCATCCTTTATTTTATCAGAATCCTTAAAAGGAAATATGTTCTCAAAGAACTTAACATCTCTTGAAAAAAATGAACTAATACTTATCAAGACTATTTAACCTATATCCTTTCTTAACACTAGAATACCTAAGTAAAACACACTTTTCAGATCTGCTTCCAGACTTATCACTAGAATTAACAAAGGTAGCAAAGCACAAACATCCAAAAACTCTTAAATGAGAGAGAGAAGGGCATTTTCTATATATCATCTCATAAGGAGATTTTTCATTTAGCACAGAAGAGGGAAGCCTGTTAACAAGATAAGTAGCAGTTAGAATACATTCAGACCACATCCTCAAAGGTATTCCTCCCTGAAACATAATAGATCTAGCAACATTTAAAAGATGTCTACGTTTCCTTTCAGGAATACCATTTTGTTGTGGATTATATGCTCAAGAAGTTTGATGAATAACACCTTTATCAGCACAAAACTTATTAACATATTGATTAACAAACTCAGTTCCATTATCACTTCTGAAAACTTAATTATCTGATTAAACGATTTTCATCATAATAAATAAAAAAACAGTAATAAATTGTGAAACTTCATCCTTAGACTTAATCATATATACCCAAACAGCTCTTGTGTAATCATCCACAACAGTTAAAAAATATTTAAACCCTTCAGAACTAGTAACCCTATAAGGTCCCCCATAAGTCCAGATGCACAAGTTCTCCCAGAGAACTTGATATGTCACACCCCGTAAGTTCAGATCAATATTTTTAAACTTTTCTAATCATTACTTTTGACTTTTATACGTTACGTTTGAATCTGACAGTTTACCAAGAAGTTAAACCGCGTAAATCCAAAAAACGTCATTCGGGTCTAGTCCCGGCATCATTAATAATTATTTAGGCAAATAGGAGATATTTTAACTTTTCTGAGTGTTTCGTGATTTTTAATCACTTCCGATATTAATTTTAGGGTTTTATCTTTTAAATTGCGATTTTCGCGTTTTTAATCAAACGGAACCTCGGAAACTTGAAATCTTTCGTGTAAACTTTAGTTATCATCCATCTCATTTCATTAAGTGAAAAATTTGGTGTGACCCTCCCCTTGGATCCTTGTTCGTCCGCCAATACCCAACCAAGACAACCATAGCATTTGAAATTAATTCCAAGCATCTTATTTTTTAAATCTACATGCATGTGCATGAAAATGACATATGAGGGAGTCACCCTTATGCACAAAAAACAAGCCAAGCCATATGTTATGTGAACTTCTACACTCTTGGACACAATTGACTCACCTTGCTTAAATTATTTTCATAAGTACTATTGGCTAGCAAAAATTTTTGTGTGGCCTGCTTTTGTAAACCAAATACCGACCCATCCTATGGAGAGCCAAGAACGAGTGGCTCAAGCCAAATGACTTTGAACTAAGATACCACAAAAACCCAACCTTGAATCCTATAAAATACATATTACTTTCTCACACATTAGTTATTATCTCATTTCAAAGCCAACAACAAAAATCCTTTTCCACTCCCTCTCCTCTTGATAACCCCACGGCAACACACACCCTTTCTAGTGTTTATCCATTTTTCTTTGATTCCTTTTCAATAACTAAGTGTCTTTAAATTAATTTCCAAGAGTTTTTTTAAAGTATATCCAAGTATTGTTTGTTGATTTTCAGGTTTCCTCAAGAATTATAAAATTAGGGATTTTTCTAAATTTTATAAAGTGAGTTTTATAGATTTAGTAATTTTGGTATTATCTTGTGATTCTCTAAACTGTTTCTTCATTCTCTTTGTAAGCATCCTTGACCTATCTCTTTTTCATTTCTTTTATTCATTATGAATATTGTTCTAGTTTATAGAGTCGATGTGTTTGTGTTACTTTATAAAAATGGAAGGTATTTATGTTGTTGTTTAACAAGTTATGTGAGATGAGTTAAAAGAGTGGGTGCACCAATATAAATGAAGGATTAGGTTAGATTAAGTGTGGTTTTGTTGGTTGGTTTAGTAGTGATCGGGATTAGGCTATAATAAGCACTATTGTGGCGTTTGGATGGATTTTTAGGAGTATTTATGAAAAGGCATGTTGCTGATCCGAATTAGTTTTGAGGTTTTGAGCGACCTAAAAATGTTTTCATTAGGCGTAAAATTAGTTTTTGAAGAGCTTGTTTCGAAAAGATAGTTTTTCACATATCGCACTTTAAAATTGGACTTAAAACGGCTAAGTTATAGCCAAATGAAACTTAAAACATTTTTCGGCAAAACCCAATGAATAGTGTGCTGATGTGAATAGTAAAATGGGTATTCGGACACTTTTAGACATTTTTGGACTTTCTAAACTCTAGCGAAACATATAGTAATACCTATATATAGATTAGCATCATTTGAAGACGTCATTAACATATTTTAGGAAAAGCGATAAAGTTACTAAAAATAGTAAGTTTGGTAAAACTTAACGGATGATTATGGTTAGTTAGCGTATTTTGAAAATATGGAAACTTAACACATATAGGGGACGGTATTAACGTCTTGAAACTAAAAACTTTCCTAAAATAGAAAGTTTCTAAAAGTAGTAATTTTTGAATAAACTCCAAGACTTGACGAAAAACTCTATAATTTTATTTAGTCATACTTTATTGAACAAACTAAAGCACAAACACATATGGATGTCTTTTCTCTTGAAAGCGTGTCGTACAAGTTCCGATTATCTTTTGTTATCCTAAGACGTGTCATTTATTTAGGTCGCATGTAGGACCTTTCGGTTTTATTTCCTCTTCGTTGTTTATCGATTCACCACTTACTTAAGGTGAGTTCATAGCCCCACGTTTTAACTATTTTCAAATGCTTTATACCTTGGGGTGAGAAACATTGTTTGCTTTTAAAATTTGACACAAGTACTTAATGTGAGTTTTACATGTTTATGTGTTGCCTAAGTTTTGCTACAAACCACTATTGCCCAAACTATCATGAACCGTTAGTCATCTATGGCCAATTGGATTGATTATTGGGCCTAATTATCCCTATCTGCTTTGGTTCCACTTAACGAAGAACAAACAGATATATGTCATGTCGATGTGCGTTGTGGTGGTCTTTGGTTTGGGACACTAGTTAAGGGCATGAATCCTATGTGGCATGATATGATATGCCTTGTTTTATTAGAATCGCTGTCATGAGCTTAGCGTAATAGTAAATACTTTTTATGTGATGTTGTATCTGTTATAGTAGTCGCATGCATTTTGAAATCTTGTGGTCCACTCCTTGTCAACTAAACCAATGAATTCACCATATTATGTTGACGTTTTTAAACTTGGTTTCTCAGTGCTTAGCTTGGCTTGATTCTTGATTGCTAAATGGAGTCTATGTCTATGTGAACTCGCCAATCAAGACTTAACTATTTATATACTCTTTGTCATTTTTAAACTTTATCCTGCATTCGCAACATTTAAACTAACTTAAGACCGGATTTGTAAACTTAATTAATTTTCTTTATATGCAACGATACAACTATTTTCAAGACATCCATGATAGTGTTGTGCTTTATCTTTATGTTCAGATTGTTATGAATCAACGCCCTCGATACGTATTCCGTCCATGCCCCGTTGGGGGTGTGACAGATTGGATCAGAGCCAAGGTTATAGAGTAACCCAATGGTGGGTATTTATACTAGGTCTGGTCTATAACCCGTATGCGAATCCTATGTGCCTTTATCTGTGCTTACGTTTTGTCTATCCTTGCTATATATAAATATAAAATATATATCTATAGATATAATATAATATATATATAAAAATATATATATATTATAAATTATAAAATATATATATATATATATATGTATATATATATATATATATATATATAAGATTTCTATATATACTTGAGACTATTACATATTTCCATATTTACCTTGCCATTCATTTCATCGTTTCCTTATGCCTTGCATAGTTTCGTATAAAGGAGATTTATATAAACTTTTGCTTATGCAGATCATACCAGCTTCAGCTATTGCTATTTCTTTTGATTCTTCGGATGAGAGTGTGGGATCACTGCCCTCTCGGGTTATTCTTTTTGGTGATATTCCTACTGTTATTCCTTCTACTTCTGTGGTTGCTCCAGAGACTTCTACTATTGCTCCTGTTATTTCATTTGCCGCTCCTGTGGTTGAGACAACTCTTGTCGCTTCACCCACTGGATTGTGTGGCTTGGATCCCTATTCAGGTTCCGATTCTGATTCACCAGATGAGGTGTCTTCACCAGAGCACATTTCCCCGCTACTAGCTATTTCACCATTCTTATGCATTGATTCTTCTGAGGCTCCTAATTCTTCTGATGGACCACCATCGTAGGACCCCTTATGGTTGCTAACAGTTGTCGTGAAGAGCAGGAAACAACACAAATCCCGATCATCATCAAATTGAGTTTCCCTATTACTCCAGTTTCTTCGCCATCCAACCCAGGGATTCATCGATGGTCAGCAATTCTTATCCGACCCGATGAGGCTATTCCTTTTGGTCGACCTTACCGCACCCATCTTAACTGGCCGCGTAAGTTGTTGACTATGAGGAAGAGAGTTGGACCTTTACCAGTTCGTAGATTAGCATGTAGGCATACATCACCTCGTTCTTCAGACCACCACTCATCTTCTTCTAGTTCATCTTCAGATTCTTCGCCAGTTTATTTTTCGGGTCTAGATGCACCAAATCAGACTCATTCTTGATCTTCGACTAGAGTCGCATCACCTAGATTGTGTTACCCTTCGAGTGAATCATGACCTAGTAAGGTATTTCGTCGTTAGTGTGCTGCTTCATTATCTACTTTGTATCCATCGACTACATCAGAGTCATCATCAGGAGATTCATTAGAGAGACCATTTCATTCATCTTCACCTTCTGCTGGACCATCTCGCTTATTTATCTATATTGTTATTTATTCGTTCTGGCAATCGTGTATTAAAATATCG
Source organism: Tanacetum coccineum (assembly GCA_026074375.1). Lineage (NCBI taxonomy): Eukaryota > Viridiplantae > Streptophyta > Magnoliopsida > Asterales > Asteraceae > Tanacetum > Tanacetum coccineum. Next base: position 31,416 of record BQNB010041831.1, read on the forward strand.
TTATCTAATAATCGTGTATTCGTTTAAAAATCTCACCATGGGTTGTGTCTTGTCGATGTAAAAAAGAACAATGACCAACACTCGTATCGGTATGACCTCTGCCGCAATTGAAGAAATGATCAACCAACGTGTGGACGCAGCTCTAGAGGCTCGTCGGGTTAACCAAGATCTTGAACTCAAGAATGGTAATGGAAATGGTAATGGAAATGGTACATAATGGAAACAAAGGAGGCGACAACGTTGACGGTAATGAGAACCGTAATGTGAATGGAAGAGGCGATATGCCTGTCCGCTCAGTGAATGTACTTACCAAAGATTTCATGAAATGTTAACCACGAGTTTTAAAGGAACAGATGTGTGGTTGGTTTTGATAAGAAGGATGATAAGATGGAAACTGTGTTTCACATAGCAACTGTCTGGATAGTATCAAGTGAATTATGCTACCTATACATTTACTCGTAATAGTGTACTTAAACCTGGTGAAATTCTCACAAGAGAACCACGGAATGATGCGCAATCTATCATGAAGAAGTTGTTGAAGCTGAGACTGAAGTGTACTACCCAAGAAATGAGATCCAAAAAGAGGAAGCCAAGTTGTCGAATTTGTCGGTGAAGAACAATGACATGGCTACTTACACTCAAAGGTTCCAAGAACTTACCATGAATGTTACCAAAAATGACCCCGAGGAGTAGGATTGGGTGGAGAAATTTATAAGGTCTTCCCTATAATATCCAAGGAAATGGTGATTGCTAGCAGAACCCACAAGGCTACAAGATGTTGTTCGAATTGCCAACAACTTGATGGATCAAAAGTTGAAGGGCTATCCTATAAGGGACGCAGAGAACAAGAGGAGATTGAACAACAACTATAGAAACAACCGTGGGCGATTAAACCACGCTCTACAAATGATATAAATACTTGAGGTTCGATCTTTGCTATAGCCTATATAGATGGGTAACAATGAGAAGAATGGTTATGAAGGAACACACATCTATCTGCAATAAGTGTTAAGCTACACAATGAGGACAGTGTACTGCTAAAGTGTTGTTAACTATAAAGATTGGAAATCTGCTAGGGATGCAGATCTGTTATGACTGTAGCCCTCTCAAGGAACTCAAGGGACTGAATCAGGGAAGTTATTACCTGTTCTGAGTGTGGTCACAAGGACTTACCCCGAAAGGATTGTTCCGAAATCAAGAACCTAAAACCATGGAACAAAGCGAAAGATTCCTGATGCAAGAGTCAACAGCATCTTTCCTTAGGAGTGAGAGAGGACGCAAAACCCGGGTTCTAACACTGTCACGGGTACGTTCCTTCTTAACGATCATCATGCTTATATGTTATTTGATTTGGGTGCCGATAGAAGTTTCGTATCAAATACTTTTAGTGCATTGCTAGATATCGTACACACGTAACCTAGACGTTAGCTATGTGTTGAGCTATGTTGATGGAATAACACCAGAAACCACACGGATTAGAGGCTGTACATTAGATTGTTAGGAACATCATTTAATGATCGACCTGATGCCCATAGAGTATTGGGTATTTTGACGTTATCTTTGCTATGGATTGGTTAGGCAAGAAGGAAATCATGCAGGGATTGTCAGTGACGAGAAAATAGTGCTATTCCTTACTAACATGAAATTCCTAAATCTATTCAGGAAGCAATAGTGACAAGGAGAAGAAATAAACGCTGAGCATTATATCATGTGTAAAGGTCCAAAAGTATATGGAGAAAGGTTGTTAATTATTTCTGGCGCAGGTTACAGTGAAGGAAAACAAAGACGAGTCAAACAAGAAGTGACTCAAAGACGTGCCGACTGTACAGGACTTTCCAGAAGTCTTTCCTGAAGACTTACTTGCATTAACCACCAAACGACAAGTTGAATCCCAATTGGACTTAGTCCCAAGGTGTTGCAAAGCACCTGTATCTCGATCCCCCGTATAGATTAGCACCATCGGAAATGGAAGAATTGTCTACCCAACTACAAGAACTTTCTGACAAAGATTTATATGACCATGTTTTCTCAACCCTGGGAAGCTCTGGTTTTTGTCAAAAATAAAGAACACTCTTTTCGGATGTGAATCGACTACGTGAACTTACAGCTTACTGTAATCATCGATACCGCACATTTCTGATAAAGCGACAACTTATTTAATCAGTTGCAAGTATCATGTATACCTCGAAGAACGACTTGAGGTCTGGTTATCACCACTCAGAGTTCGTGACGAGATATCCCAAAGAAGGCGTTTAGGGACCCGCTATGGTCCACTAACTAGTTCCAAGTGCTGCTTTCGGGTTGACTAAAGCGCCGCAGTGTTCATAAGACTTTGATGAATCGAGTATGCAGACCATACTTAGATAAATTTGTGATATGTGTTCATTGATGATATATTGATCTACTCGAAGACCAAGGAAGAACATGATGCACATCCTAGACTAATTTTGGAGTTGCTCAAAAAGGAAGAATTGTACGCCAAGTTCTTGAAGTGCGACTTTTGGTTGTTAAAGGTACAATTTCTTGGACACATGATTGATAGTGAAGGCATTCACGTTGATCCTGCGAAGATTGAGTCAATCAAGGATTGGGAATCACCTAAGACTCCAACATAAATTCGCCAATTTTTAGGTCTTGTCGGTTACTACCGACGATTTATCAAAGGTTTCTCCAAGATTGCCAAGCCTGTGACGAAGCTGACTCAGAAGAGTGTAAAGTTCAATTAGGGTGAAAAAGAGGAAACTGCTTTCCATACATTGAAGCAAAAGTTGTGTAGTGCACCGATTTTGGCATTTCCCGAAGGAAGTGAAAACTTCCATTTATAATAGTGAATGTCATGCTCACAAGTGATTAGGCAGTGTTGATGTAGAAGGAGAAAGTCATAGCTTATGCCAGTCTCGCCCACTCAAAACCATGATAAGAACTAACCCACACATGATTTGGAATTGGGAGCTGTGGTGTTTGCTCTCAAGATGTGGAGACATTACCTTTACGGCACGAAGCGCGTTGTGTTCACTGATCATAAGAGTTTACAACATATTCTAGATCAGAAGGAGTTAAACATGGAATTAATATAGACAGACGTGTAGGTAACCGTCGATGGTGAAAACATGACTGCTTGCAACGAGCAAAACTTAACTTATATAAGTATATTATATAAGACCGGTATGGTAAATATGAATATGCGCTCATGGCATAAATGAATGATGGTAAGATATCATATTCGATAGCTTAATGTTTAGGTAGCGTTTAGGACCTACGAGCTTATAGTGCTACCTTGCCTAAAGAAATGTTCCCCTATTTATATAAATAACCCTTATATAAATAATTGTAGAGTATGTGCGAAAGAATGCAAACTCATCTTTGTATATATACATAAGACCCTCATAGTAACGTACGTACTATAATATGAACACATATATGAATCATGTAAGCATCTAGTAAAACTAACTAATGCAAACAACTAGTGTATGTATGTCCCGTTAAAACCCCTTTGTATGAATGCAATGTTTGAAAACGGTTATAGTCCAGCAAAAACATTTGACCTGGTTCTCTATAACCTTGGCTCTAGATACCAATCTGTAACACCCCCAAATAGGGTCGCAGCGGAATAATGTGTCCGGGAGCGTTACTTCATAGATCAATAGCACAAGATATGAGAACGACCTCTAAAAGAGTCGTTTAAAAATACGATACATTGGATTTATTGAAATCGTTTGATACAAAGCACAACGGCTTAAATTGTTCAACATTTGATAACAAATATTTTAGATCATAACAAATATCCCTAGATGTAATGACTCCAAATCTTTTATGCATGACTCCCCAAAAGAGTATCCCCAATGTATCCTTAGCACCTCGTGCCTCATTGACCTGAGAAAACATGCTTTAAAACGTCAACATAAAGTTGGTGAATTCATAGGTTTATGTAAATGTAATGTAGGACCGCAAGATTTCCCCGTGATTATGCAACCTGTGCACCCATCACAAAATGTAACTTACGTTTCCCTAAGCTCATGACACTGAAGCTCGACATGTATGAATGCAATATAAATATTGCCACATTGCCCGTGATGATGTTCAACCCGAAACATCCCAAATCCGACATGGTATACATCCGTTGGTTCACTCCGTGACACCAGTGAGAGCTACTTACCCGGATGGGGATGTCAATCCCAAATAGATCTATTTATAGCATTCGCGCTCACAACAAGTAATTGACAGCTCATGATAATGGGCTCAGATGGGTTATCACAACTTAAGCGAACACGTAATCATGTTAAAATGTACACTTGCGTCCAATTTGTAAAACATGCATATGTTTCTCACCCAAAAACTTGTAAATCATTATAAATGTAAAACGTGGGGCTATGAACTCACCTTAGTGAATAAATAATGTATATGAATCAAGTGAATGGAAACGCGGATAAGACCGAATGCAACCTAATTAAATATAGGCCGTATGAGTACAATGTACTTAATAATACTATATCACAAGTTATATAGTTACACCACCACCTAATAGTTTTTGTTTAGTTTAAAAAGTCAAAACAATGTTTAAATTGTACTTTATTGAATAAAGGTGTTTGTATTTGCATCCGTAAAATAAAGGGTGGTTTTCGTCCCACAATTGATTATTTGTTAATAATACAGGTTTTATTATTATTATTGATTATGACATTATATAATTAGTTTATTTGTTTTTATAAAATAGTGCACAAAAGTAAAAAATAGTGCATAGGGTTTTATAGACCTTATATCTTTATCATTTTAACTCTGTTTTTCACATTATTTATATACATGGCTTCGTATTAAGAAAATCTATCAAAATATCATATTTATAATATTTTCACTTCTGATGAACAGTAACTGATTGCTTTTATAAAACTATTTTTATATAATTAATCGTCGTAACCTTTCAAAGGTCATAACTTACTCATATTTAATCCGTTTCGCTTGTTCTTTATATGTATGGAATCGTGACGAAATAAAATATTTTATTAAAACATCCTCTGTTTGCATAAAAATATGTGCTGAACTCATTAATTCCAAAACAGTTTATAAAAGTATTTTTATAAACTTAAATCATGCAAAACTCGTATCTTATTCGTTTTAATTCGGTTTATAGTGATTCCTATGCCCACGTCTTCGTAATTAAAAGCTATATTTAGGAAAATTAATTTCCAATGGTACACTGTCATGAACAGTAACATATTTTTATAAATTTACTTTTATAAATATATTTTTTAACTTAAACTTGTAAATAACGTATCACCTTCATTTTAAATCCGTTTTTCGAGTTTCTTACATGTTTGGATTCCTCATGAAAAGTACTATCTTTATAAAATATTCCCCTTAATTTATCAGATCTGAAACAGTGGATATTTTTATAAAATAACTTTTATAAAAATACTTTTATACCTTTAATTATTATAAACTTAAAAATGTCATATCTTTTTCGTTATAGCACGGTTTTCAAGTTCCTTATATGCTTACGATCCTTGTAATGAGTACTAATTGAATAAAATATAAAATGTATACTTTTATGCACGAATTCAAACAGTAGGTATTTAAGTTTGTACATAATTAGTTTTATACACTTGTTTTATATACTTTTCAATTCCATACTTAACCTTTGAATCCACAACAAAATCATTATAATTTTTAGGAAAAACACTTTGTCTAGAAGACCTTCATCCTGAGAAATGGTATTTGAATTTTTATCCATATTACCCTCAGTAAAAATATTCTCTTCAAGCGTGGTAACCCCCTCATCCTGAGTGGTAAAATTGTTATCACTACTATCAGTATCTTTTCCAGAATTAACTAAAAAATCTACAGTGATAGAAACTCCACTAGACTCAGAAGAGCTGCTACTAGCACTTTGTGACTTATTAATGTCACTATTCAGATTAGGGTCTACTCTCTCATCATCATTGGGTATCTCAAGATATTCAATGTCAAAAAAGTTTATATGATTAACATCTTGAAAAACATTTTCAGTAGCATTCTTTATTTTATCAGAATCCTTAAAAGGAAATATATTCTCAAAGAACTTAACATCTCTTGAAAAAATGAACCGATGTTTATCAAGACTATATAACCTATATCCCTTCTTAACACTAGAATACCCAAGTAAAACACACTTTTCAGATCTGCTTCCAAACTTATCATTAAAATTGACAAGGGTAGCAAAACACAAACATCAAAAAACTCTTAAATGAGATAGAGAAGGGCATTTTCTATATATCATCTCATAAGGAGATTTTCCATTTAGCATAGAAGAGGGAAGCTTGTTAATAAGATAAGTAGCATCTAGAATACATTCTGACCACATCCTCAAAGGTATTCCTCCCTGAAACATAAGAGATCTAGCAACATTTAAAAATGTCTATGTTTCCTTTCAGCAATACCATTTTGTTGTGGAGTATATGCACAAGAAGTTTGATGAATAACACCTTTATCAGCACAAAACTTATTAACATATTGATTAACAAACTCAGTTCCATTATCACTTCTGAAAACTTTGATTTTCTTATTAAACTGATTTTCAATCAGATTATAAAATACAGTTATGAAATGAGAAACCTCATCCTTAGACTTAATCAAATACACCCAAACAGCTCTTGTGTAATCATCCACAATAGTTAAAAAATATTTATACCCTTCAGAACTAGTAACCCTATAAGGCCCCCATAAGTCCAGATGCACAAGTTCTCCCAAAGAACTTGATACATGATCACTCAAAGGAAAAGGTTCCCTAGTTTGCTTAGCTCTCTGACAAACCTCACAACACAAATCCTTGTCAGATTTATCAAAATTCAAGGATTTCTTTAAAATATTCATAACAGGTTCTGCAGGATGACCCAGTCTACAGTGCCAATCATATTGAGATAACAAACATTGAAAATTTAGGTTACTCTTATTAACTCTAATACCTTGTTCATTATAGTAGTACAACCCTTCACACTGATCACCAGTCCCCATAATATTTTTCAGATTCAAATCCTGATTCACAAAGTAACATTTACTTTCATCAAAAACAACAAAAATCTTGTTCTCTTTTGCCATTTTATGGACAGAAATCAAAGTGACACAATATTCAGGAATCACCATCACATCATACAATGTTAAACCATTAGATAACTTGAGATTTCCAATCTTTGAAATAAAAGCCTCAGTCCCATTGGGATGACCAACTTTTATCTTAAAATGAGAAATATCAACAACATTATCTTATCTTTTATCAGAGTAAGTCATATGCTGGTTAGCCCCTGAATCAACAATCTTTCCATAATCAACCAATTTTGGTTTAAAATTTGTATTAGAACAGTAAAACTTATGAAAAATAGAACTTTGATTAAAATAAATACCTGCCATATTGGCCTGCACATTCTTTCCAATTTTATTGTCTTTGATAAGAGATAAGAGAATAGCCATTGTTCATCTGAAAAACCAGAAGATAAACTTTTCCCAATAGAGTTATTATTAGAAACACCTTGTTTCTTAACATTTTGACCTGATTTTTTCTTCCCAAAATCAGCAGGATATCCAATGATTTAAAAACATCTATCAATAGTATGTCCATTAAAATCATAATTTTCACACACTAAACCAGAACCCCCATTTGGCCTGTTATTATTCAAACCAGAACCCCCACTTGGTCTATTATTATTCATATTATAAGTCCTTGAAGGTCCAGTATTGGAATTTTGATTACTTCTTTGAAAATTTTGGCTATTAGGCACATTAGAAACAAAAGCAGAAGCCTGGCTCCTTTGAGAGGAACCAGCTATGCTACCAACATCAACTCTGTGAGACTCCTCACTAGAAATAGTAGCATAAGCATTTCTAACATCAGATAAAACCTCTCTAGAAAGAATAGAACTTCTAATTTGCATGTAAGAATCATCAAGACCTATTAAGAATTGCATAAGTTTTATTAACTGATTGTGATTCTTAAAACTCTCAGAAGCATTACAAGCACACTTAGGCAATTCAATCATAGCATCAAATTATTTCCACAAAGCATTCAACTTATGATAATAATCAGCAATATAAGAACCATTCTGCTTAAAAGTATTAATTTGATTATGTAAACCAAATATTATTGATCCATCAACTTTGTCATAAGTCTCTTTTAATTCTTCCCATACATATTTAGGTCTTTTCGAAAAGATTTGACCCAAAAATAGTTCCTCGGATATTGAATTCAAGATCCAACCCAAAACAATTGCATTCACCCTATCTTACTATTTACCAAGAACCTCATATGTGTTAGATCTTTTACAAGACCCATCAATAAAACCAATCTTATTCTTTCCTTTTAAAGCCAAAAGCATAGCACATGACCATACTTGATAATTTTCAGTTCCCTTTAGTTTTATTGAAACAACAGCTAGAGCAGTAGTGTCATTAGGATGCAAGTGTAATGGATCACTAATATCTAACTTACTAATTCTGGTAACAGAATCATAAATATCATCATGATCAGTATTATGAGGAGAATTATGCTCAGAATTATGAACAGACATAATGCCAAACAAGATAACAAAAAAAAAACAAGACAAACAATCAAGAAAAGAAGAAAGAAGTTCCCAGGTTTTCACACCACTCAAGGTGGCAGATCAAGGGCAAAAAATACAATTATACTGATAAGAGAAAGAGAAAAAGAGATGTTACAGAGCTATTGAATGATATGCAGCGGAAAGCAATACCAAACCGTCTATCTTCTTGATTCACTTAGTCAAGAAGGCTAGCAGATTAATCAGCAACAACCCATACCCAATCACCAAGATCCACAAAATCCTAATCCTCAAACTAGATCAAATCAAACCCAAAACTTCCAATTTCAACGATTAAGCAACCTTAATCACCAATCAACAACCCAGAGAGAGTAATTAAAACAAGATCTACGAAACCCTAATTTTTCAAAATTAGGGTTTTTTGAAACTAACAAAAGAACTGATCAATTAAATCACAAATCTTATAAGAAAACAATTTTAATTCAAATCATGATCAACAATTTTAAAAACCCCCAAATTTTATGAAAACCTAAAAATATTTTCTCCTTAAAAAACAATTTCAGAGCAACCTGGCTCTGATACCATGTAGAAATTATGAATCTTATTTATAAAAAAATACTCAAATCTCAATTTGAGTAACAACTACAAATCAAACAACCAAACTTATCCACCACAGCTAATCTGGTATGGATCTATAATCTATATTGATTATAGTTCTATTACAAACGTAACACCACAAGATCAAGATGATCTAATTTTATGGTTTATAACAATTTGAGAGAGAGGAGCATTTTTTAAAGAGAGAGAGAGAGATCAGGCAAAAGTAAGAAGCTCAGGCTTGACTTTGGCTTTTATAATCCTTGACCAAACCGACTTGAAACTTTCCAGTCTTCACAAGATTAGCCCTCCATCTTTTATACTCAAGACAAATGATCTTGAAAACTCTTATCAGCAATACTGAAAGAAATAAACAACCACAATAAGCCCCTGAACTATTATACCAGGTTAAGATGATACATTTTAATAGATACACACTATCTAGTTTAGTTTAAGGGCAAAACAAAACTGCACCCTAAGATTTACTACCCTATTTTATATAACTGAACATACAAATTTAATAGCCTTATATGTTTTTCCAGTTCACTGTGTTCAACTTCAGGGTTAGGCGACTGTTTAGTGAACATGTTGTTAACGTCATTAAGATTACTATGCAGATCAGATTGATGTACTCCTAATTATAATATACTAATATTCAATTGGTACAAAGTAACTCGAAATTACATAAGTAGCAACCTATAAACTATGTTATAAATTGCTTCTTTCTCTAAATGTGCTTGTGTTAGCTATAAGTCTTGTACATGCACACAATTTGCTCATGATTTAAATGTTTACATGTGATTTGGTTTGCTTTATGAAATTTAAACAATTTGAGTATTTTGCTCCAAAAGATATAGATTGCATTCTCTAGCTACACAAGTAATATACAGTTACCAACTTGCAACCCCAAACACCTCCATTACAAAAATAATGTATAGGTACCAACTTTTATTTCCTTGAAACACCTCAAACATCTCAATTATTCATTATTTTTAAAATAAAAGGATAAACAACTCTTTCTTAAGGCTGGATGGTATGGTGGTGAGAAACCCACCTGCCACATCAGCGCCACATCAGCTTTCTCTCTCCAAATAAAAATCACCTTACAACTCACCTTTCAACCGTAATAAGAACTCACCTTACAACTAAAACTCACCTTACTCACCCTTTTAATACTTTTATTCATAAATTAAAAAAATAAATATTTACGTAAACATAAACGTACGAAGTTAATAAAAACGTTAACTAAATTAAAAACTTTTATTCATAAATTAAAAACATTACAGACTTCAAATATTAAAAAGACATTACAAATAAAGATTAAACTAAGTATTACGAGACAAGTGTTCAATCAAATCGTGTCGAAGGTTTTGATGTGCTTGTGCTGATCTGATCCAACGCATAACTTGTTGCACTTGTTCCTCGTTTCGTAACGGGTCGTCCGGTTGATGCGCTTCCTCCGGGAACCATTTGGGAGATATCGCATATTTTTTGTATTTTCGAATCATATTATGTAATATGATGCATGTGTACGTCATATTAATAATCCTCTCTTTTTTGAACGCTCGTGTAGGATTGGCTAGTATGGCCCATTTCATTTTCAGAACACCAAACGCTCGTTCGACATCTTTCCTTGTCGATTCCTGCTTTTGATTATACAAAATTCGCTTGTGGTCATCATCTGCTGGTTTTGGGATCGTCTTAACGAGTGGCGCCAATTTCGGGTATATCCTGTCAACAAGATAGTATCCACTTGGGTAAGTTACGTCGTTAGCCACAAAAGGAATCTCTGGTGCTCGTCCAGTTTTGAGATCGTTAAATAAAGGTGATTGATATAAAACGTTAATGTCGTTGTTTGACCCAGCAACACCGAAGAAAGCATGCCATATCCATAAGTCTTGCGATGCAACAGCTTCAAGCAAAATGAACGGATTCGGACCATGATCACGTCTAACGTATTGCGCTTTAAATGCGTACGGACAACTAAACCACTCATAATCCGTACAATTAAGGCTTCCTACCATCCCCGGAAACCCGTGCTTTTCTTCGTGATGCATATAGAGTTTTTCGACATCAGTCACCGTGGGTTTCCTCAAATACTCAGGCCCATAAATTTGCATAACATATTGACAAAAATGATCAAGAGCCATACGTGAAGTTCTCTCGTTTATTTGCATATATTCATCTAGAAACTCAGTATGAACGTCGTATGCCAATTGACGAATTGAAGATGTGCACTTTAGCAACCCGAAAATGCCTTCTTTTCTAGTACAATCAATATTATTACGAAAGAATGGATCATGATCAATTACAGCAGTAAATATCTCGTTGAAAAGAGGGCGAGCCATTCGGAACGTCTTTCGAAATTTTACTTCATCGTACATCGGTTCCTCGCTAAAAAAAGCGGCGACTAAACGCTCATGAGCACCAGAACGATCTTGAGTTATGCGGTTTCTTGTCACTCGGTTTGCTCGTTGTCTATTCTTAATAAACGCAATCATTTGTTTTATAAAAGTATTCTTACGGCTAGTAACTTCTTCTTCTTCTCCTTCTAAATCTATGCCCATAAACATATACGAATTCATTTTGCGTAAATGAGGAATGTGAGAAGTGTTTATAAAATATGAGAGTATTGTATAAAATGAAAGAGTTGTGTTTAAAAATGGGTGAAGTAGTGGGTATTTATAAGTAAAATGTAGGGTTTTTAAAAAAAAATTATACACAACGGATATAAAATCAAAGGGGGCCCACTTTTTTTAAAACTCACACTCGGTGAGTTTACCACATAGTGTGCACCAAATACTTTCGAAACTCACCATGGAAATGGAACTCACCTAGGTGAGTTTTACCACCGGGGTGGCACTCGCGTGCGAGTGGTAAACTCTCCTAAGTGAGTTTACTCTCACTCCGTCCAGCCTAATAGGGTGCTTCAAATAGTTGTATGCTTTAATAGCTTTGAAACAAAGCAATAAGCGCAGCTAGTCTTGTCTTCATGGCTCACCCGCATTATTAATTGAACAATGAATACATATCTTTACGAATATAAGACTACCTATGATAATACACTTGGCCCATACAGTTACCCCAAATTTCAAGATCTTCTTCTCCTGTAAAAGAAAAGTTGAAGTCTGACAATGCTAGTGCACATATTCTCTACTTTAGTTTATCCAAAGATGGCAGTTCTAGATACCTCTGCAAATAAGATAATGTGACAATTGTGTCATGCTATGTACCAATGGTACGAAATCTCTTATTTTTAAGCAAATAGTAACGTGTTGAAATGGGTCAAGTCGAGCAAACTCAACAACATTCTTGTTCCTTCGAGTTTATAAAACAACAACAACAACATACCCAATCCCGCCGGAGTAGGGTATGGGGGAGGTAGAATGTAGACAGATCCTACCCCTACTCTCGGGTAACCCAAAAGTAGAGAGACTGCTTCCAGGAAGACCTCTGCAATTGAAAGTGTGCTAGTGAAGGGGTAAGCATGTGCTTGTGGAGTGAGAGAAGCACAAAAAAGCGGAAGAAAAGACAAGAATAAATGAACAACCATAAAAGTATAAGTATAAACAAAAGGCAAGCACATAAATCAAGAAAGCAACAAGAAAAGCCCATAAAAGCCACACACAAAGGAGGCAAGGTCAAGAAAAGCAAGCCAAACATACAAACAGAACACGCATACACGCAAAGACTAACTAACAAAGGCAAAGGGAAGACATAAAATCAAAACCACATAGGAGCAGAAACAAAAGCAAAACGCAAAGCAAACAAGCACAAAGCAAAAACTAAAGCATAATCAAAACAAGCAGGTATAAAGCAAACAAGCAGAGGAGCTAAGGCATCGCAAACACAGAACGACCACAACCGACGGGGGCCTACACCTAATGGCAAAACAAAAGGCACAAGGCACGCTACAACAGCTCTAAAGCCTAAAGGAAACATCCTATCAAGCACAATAAAAAAACACAAGAGGGATGCTACTAAAGGCACCTAAAAAACCTAAACGCAAAAGTACCCCAACCCCTCAAACAGCAAAAGCCTAAACGCAAAAGTACCCTAACCCCTCAAACAGCAAAAGGCTAAACGCACTACCTACTTTAAGACCTATAACTTCTACCCGCCTATACTAATTCTATCTCTCCACGAGTTCCTATCTGAGGTCATGTCCTCTAACAAAAGAAGCTCTTTCATGTCCTGTTTAAGTGTATCCTCCCATTTAAGTTTAGGTCTACCCATTCTTCTCATGTCATCTACTAAAAGGGCTTCGAGTCTCCTAACTGACGCTGTTTGTGGTCTCTTCTTGACATGACCAAACCATCTCAGCCTTCTTTCCCTCATCTTGTGGATGATGGATTCAACCTCAAGTTCTGCTCTAAAAACTCCGTTCGGTATCATGTCTAACATGGTTTTACCACAAGTCCACCTCAGCATTCTCAATTCTGCCACTTCCACCCTGTTTGCTTGAGCATTCGTGATCGGCTAACACTTTGACCCGTACAACATAGTTGGTCTAATCGCGACCCTATAAATTTTTCCCTTTAACTTTGAGGGGACTCTCTTATCACATAGAAATCCTGTTGCTGCCCTCTGTCTCACACAACCAGTTCTAATACGACGAGTTACGTCCTCGTTAATCCTCCCCGATCTATGTATCACCGACCCCAAATATCTAAAAGACTCCTTTGGTTGAAGGATCTGGTCTCCGATATGAATAATCCCTTCTTTTCCTTGGACGGCCTCGTACCTACCGAAGTCACATCTTAGGTATTTTTTTTCTTCTCTCTGCTTACCCGTAGGCTATTGTCTTCTAGCGCCTTCCTCCAACTCTCCAGCCTCATGTTTAAACCATTCGCTAATTCTGCAACCAACATAATATCGTCTGCAAAAACCATGCTCCAAGGGATGTTCTCTTGAATCCCCCATGAAAGTTCATCCAGAATTAAGGCGAAGAGGTATGGGCTAATGGCTGATCCCTGATGAAGACTAACTTCCATAGAGAAAAACTTAGTGTTCCCCACTGAGCTCCTTACACGAGGTCTTCCCCCCGTCATACATATCCTTTATGACTCCTAAGTATAGGTGCTGAATCAAATGAATATCATATAAACAAATATTAAACGCAGCGGAACAAGCACCTATCAACGGATATATAAAGTTATATGATCAATCAAAGTTAAAACAAGAAAAGTAATACCTTTGTAGTGTGATCGGTAGAATCAAATGGTGACCTTCACCTTAACATAACACTTCCAATGAAACCAAGTGATCAATGGAGATCACCTCTATGATGTATCCACACTACACTTCCTTGTATACCAAATAGATGCTAGTCTTAACCTCGTAGCTTTGTAAAACATTTTTGAATGAACAAGATTCAAAAATTGGATCAAGAAAAAAACAAAAAACACATCCTGTATGTGTTTGTGTGCCGTGTTATATAGAGAGAAAAGAGGAGAGATATATGGTAAATTGTTAATCAAATTAATGAGAGAATATCTCATATTTATTAACCAAAATTAACTTGATCTTATCCTCTCTTTTTTTCTCCATATGGCCGGCCACCCTTAGAGGGTATTAGTGGGCTTTCATAAACTTTTAAAGTCCAATAAATTAAGTACACTACTTAGTTATTAGAAGCCCAATATTGATCCCGAGTTACGTAGGTTATTTATATACTGTAAATGCAATAAATACGATATATAAAATGGTACCTCAGTGTATATGTGTGTGAACCCATAGGCTCATATGTGTCTAGCCATATAATTAGTTATTATGACACGAGCATACTCCAACAGCTCCCACTTACGCACGTCATAATAATCAAGTAATTATACAAGCAAAGGTTAGCGTCTAACAACACGCCAATGCCCCCAGAGACATATGAGGATAGTTTTTTTAAACATCTCATTTAAATGGTTTAGATATCAATCATCCTTTTGTTATAGATACTATGTTGAACATCTGACATGGATCAT